>JAXCGZ010021150.1:0-10000 GCA_037179515.1 Halocaridina rubra | reverse complement strand
TGACATACATACTCGTTTACAATTATTTTTTCGTTTACGTACCGTATAAACCCTCCCTGCACTGTTAAAAAAACACCCTTTACATTATAAATAACAGCAAGCAACGTAAATTTTTATGAAAGTGATAGATAAAATTACGGTGAATGAGGTGATAATGACGTGACATACATATTCATTTACAATTATTTTTTTGTTTACGTACTGTATAAACCCTCCCTGCACTGTTAAAAAAACACCCTTTACATTATAAATAACAGCAAGCTACGTAAATTTTTATGAAAGTGATAGATAAAATTACGGTGAATGTGGTGATAATGACGTGATATACATACTCATTTACAATTATTTTTTCGTTTACGTACTGTATAAACCCTCCCTGCACTGTTAAAGAAACACCCTTTACATTATAAATAACAGCAAGCAACGTAAATTTTTATGAAAGTGATAGATAAAATTACGGTGAATGAGGTGATAATGACGTGACATACATACTCATACACAATTATTTTTTCGTTTACGTACTGTATAAACCCTCCCTGCACTGTTAAAAAAACACCCTCTTCATTATAAATAATAGCAAGCAATGTAGATTTTTATGAAAGTGATAGATAAAATTACGATGAATGAGGTGATGATGACGTGATACATACTCATTTACAATTATTTTTTCGTTTACGAACTGTATAAACCCTCCCTGTACTGTTAAAAAAACACCCTTTACATTATAAATAACAGCACGCAACGTAAATGTCAATAAAAAAATGAAAATACTGAAATTTTTGTTTTTCAATATTTTAATATTTTTGCGTATACCCATAAAATAAAATAATAATTCATCCAAAAAAAAACCGCGATAGAGTGAGAACGCGAATGAAGAAGCGCGAATAACCGGGGTAACACTGTATATATATATATATATATATATATATATATATATATATATATATATATATATATATATATATATATATATATATATATATATATATATATATATATATATATATATATTACAGAAATCCCGCGCTATTTCGCGGTTCACCTATCGCGAATTCAGTGCATTGCGGATATAAAAAAAAAAAAAAATTTATTATTGTGACACCAGGACAGGCCAAAAATTATGATGTAAAACAGCCTTTATCAGGCTGTAATGAGAAACAGAGATGGAGAGTGTAATGACCTGTCAGATGTGAAGGGATTATAAAAGATGTGTAATGAATATCCAGTTCTCTGCTGGGTTTTAATATACCTCTGCATTACAGTACTTTCATGATGTCTATTAAAATAATTCTCCTTAGATCTTATTATTATTATTATTATTATTATTATTATTATTATTATTATTGTTATTATTATTATTATTGGTGACAATAATTTTCCTTTGATGATGATTTTGGAGATTATCGTAAAAAATTATTATTATTATTATTATTATTATTATTATTATTATCATTATTATTATTATTATTATTATTATTATTATTATTATTATTATTAAGGGCTCATCATTGTTTGTACATCTGTTGCTTTATTTACTTTAATAACTGTTGGAGAGAGAAAGAGAGAGAAACATCTTTAATTAACTCTTGTTCATTCAACCCAAACTACATTATTTATTGTAAAAATAATGGTTTAATTACAAATGCGTAATAATAATAGTAATAATAATAATAATCTCCACAATCATCATAAAAGGAAAATTATTGTTGCCAGTAATAATATTAATAAGATCTAAGGAGAATTTTTGGAATAGACATCATGAAAGTAATGCAGAGGTATATTAAAACCCAGCAGAGAATTGGATGTTCATTATACATGTTTTATAATCCCTTCACATCTGACAGGTCATTGCACTCTCCATATGTGTTTCTCTTTACAGCCTGATAAAGGCTGTTTTATTTCATAATTTATTTGCCCGTCCTGGTGTCATAATCATCTTAAAATAATTTTTTTTTAATTTATTTATTTGTTTATTTTTTTTTTGGTGTTCCTATTTCGCGGAAATTCACCTATCGCGGCCGGTCCCGGAGCCTAACCCCCGTGATAAACGAGGGGTTACTATATATATATATATATATATATATTATATATATATATATATTTACATATATATATATATATATATACAGTGATCCCTCGCTCTATCGCGATTAACCTCTCGCGAATTCACTGTATCGCGATTTTTTTTTCTGGGTATATGCAAAAATATTAAAATATTAAACAAATATAAATTTCCAGTATTTTCATTTTTTTATTGAAAAAAAATTTCATTATTTTACTGATAATAAAAATTTATTTCCCACCCTGCGAATAATAAAACAGTAAGAAATAGTAAAAAAACATAAATTTGAACATGTAACTCTGCACCATAGAAAGTATGATACCGGTATCAGCGTTTTGGAAAACGCAAAGGGTTGCACCTACGTGAGCTAGCATATATTAAGATTTCCAGTAGTTTCATGATTTTATTGATAAAAAAAACGTATTTCTTAGCCTAAGAATAATAAAACAGTAAAAAACAAATACTAACAGTATTGCACCATGTAAAATACGATACCGGTATCAGCGTTTCAGAAAACGAAAAGGGTCGCACCTACTTGAGCTAGTATATATTGAAATTTTCATTATTTTATTGATAAAACAAGTATTTCCTAGCCTGAGAGTAATAAAACCGTAAAAGATAGTAAAAAACATAAATTTAGATATACAGTGTTCCCCCGGTCATTCGCGTTTCTTGGTTCGCTTTCTCACTGTATTGCGTTTTTTTTTTTTATAAATTATTATTTTATTTTATGGGTATATGCAAAAATATTAAAATATTAAAAAAAAAATTTCTCAGTATTTTCATTTTTTTTATTGAAAAAAACATATTTCATTATCTAATTGATAAAAAAAATTTATTTCCCAGCCTACGAATAATAAAACAGTAAAAAATAGTAAAAAACATAAATTTAGATTGATAGATAGATAGACAGATAGATACGTTTATTGACCACCTCTTTTGAAAAGTATAATCTTTACAAAAGGAATATTTGGTCCAAATTACAATGAATAAATACAATAGATTTTGTACAATCATCAAATAAGAAAATGAATTTTAAATTAATATACATTGTACTAATAACTGAATGATATACGTACGTACAGTATAACTCACAGTATTGCATCATACGAAATAGTGTTCGAAAGCGTACAATGTATTGGGGTCGCAGCTACGTGAGCTAGCATATATATTTATATTTCCAGTAGTTTCATGATTTTATTGATAGAAAAAAAAACCTATATCTTAGCCTAAGAATAATAAAACAGTAAAAAAGTAGTAAACAGTATTGCACCACGTAAGATACGATACCGGTATCAGTGTTTCGGAAAACGCAAAGGCTCTCACCTACGTGACCTAGTGAATATTAAAATTTTCATTATTTTATTGATAAAACAAGTATTTCCTAGCCTAAGAATAATAAAACAGTTAAAAATAGTAAAAAAACATAAATTTAGATATACGTACGTACAGTATAACTCACAGTATTGCATCATGCGATATGTGGTGTCCGGTAGCTACGTGAGTTAACATATACATAAATTTAGATAAACGTACGTACGTACAGTAGTTCTCACAGTATTGCATCATGCGAAATAGTGTCCGATAGCTACGTGAGCTAGCATATATATTTATATTTCCAGTAGTTTCATGATTTTATTGATAAAAAAACGTATTTCTTAGCCTAAGAATAATAAAACAGTAAAGAATAGTAAACAGTATTGCACCACATAAAATACGATACCGGTATCAGTGTTTCGGAAAACGCAAAGGCTCTCACCTACGTGACCTAGTGAATGTTAAAATTTTCATTATTTTAATGATAAAACAAGTATTTCCTAGCCTAAGAATAATAAAACTGTAAAAAATAGTAAAAAACATAAATTTAGATATACGTTCGTACAGTATAACTCACAGTATTGCATCATGCGATATATGTAGTGTCCGATAGCTACGTGAGCTAGCATATATATTTATATTTCCATTACCTCTCACCTATGTGAGATAGTTCATGTTTTTTTAACAGTGCAGGGAGGGTTTATACAGTACGTAAACTTAAAAATAATTGTAAATGAGTATGTCATGTAATAACCACTTCATTCACCGTAATTTAATCTATCACTTTAATATAAATTTACGTTGCATGCTGTTATTTATGAAGTAAAGGGTGGTTTGTTAATAGTACAGGGAGGGTTTATACAGTGTAAACGTAAAAATATATTAAAATCTATGTACATATAGGCTGATCCTACTCCTTGGATTTCCTGGTTCGCGCCGGGTTCCGGAACCGAACTACCGCGATAAGGGGGTGAACACTGTATAACACAGTATTGCATCATGTGAAATACTGTCCGTTAGCGTACAATGTATTGGCGTCTTGGAAAACGCAAAGGCTCGCACCAAAGTGAGATAGTTCATGAAATGCTATTGGATGAAAGGGGAGATGACAAATCACAGAATTGTTTTTCTGTATGTTCTGTATCATGGGGTCTGATTGGCTTTTTCATTGAAGTTTGGTTCTCCCACCATCTTCCATTGTCTCGCCTCACTCGTTCAGTCTAACTCACGTGTGCGCCGTTCACGTTGTGCTTATTAATACGTTTTGCTTGTGATTTTTTTACTCGCATATTTCAACCTCTGCAATGCTCCCAAACATCCTTCATCTTTTAAGGCTTCTGGTAGTGAGTCTAAGCGGCAAAGGAAGATGTTAACCATAACAGATAAGGTGAAACTGTTAGATATGCTGAAAGAAGGAAATTGGTTTATGGATGTCGGCCGCTATTTTGGCCTCAATAAATCTACTGTTCGCTACTTCAAAAAGGACGAGGCAAATATCAGGAAAACAGCGACTATTTCTTTTAATAAATTAGCGAAGAGGGTCATAACATCCCGTAATAAGATAATAGTGCGGATGGAATCTGCTTTGGCCCTGTGGATTGCTGATTGCAGAAAGAAAAACATCGGCTTAGACAGCAATATCATACAAACAAAGGCGAAGAAGCTGTACGAGACATTCGCTACAAACGAACCCGACGACGACAGTGGCGACCGTGGAGAGGAGGAGGGGAGAGAAGACGATATCGACGACCCACAACCAGGACCCTCCAGCAATTCTCCACTGAGGATACAATCGTTCATGGCAAGCAAGGGATGGTTCGCCAAATTTCAAAAACGCTATGGCCTAAAAAGCGTTTCGGTTTATGGAGAAGCTGCCTTTGTAGATACAGCTGCCGCAGAAGATTACGTGAACAACGACTTCAAGAAAATTATCGCTGAAGGGGAATATGCTCCTGAGCAAGTCTTCAACATGGATGCGACTGGGTTATTTTGGAAGAGAATGCCATCTCGCACTTTTCTCTTCAAGGAAGAAGCTAAAGCCCCGGGATTTAAAGCGCACAAAGATCGTGTTACCCTCATCATGTGCGGGAATGCTGCGGGTTTCATGTTAAAGCCCGGGCTTATCTACAAGTCAAAGAACCCTAGGGCTTTGAAGAATAAAAACAAGAATCTGCTGCCAGTGTATTGGATGCATAACCCTAAGGCCTGGCTCACGAAAAGCCTCACATCGAACTGGTTTCACCAATGCTTTATCCCTCAGGTCAAACTTTATCTTGCGGAAAAAGGCCTTGAATTTAAAGTCCTTCTTTTGATGGATAATGCTAGTGGCCATGCAACTAATCTCGAATATGACGGTGTTCAAGTGGAGTTCCTGCCACCGAATACGATGTCTCTGATTCAGCCTATGGATCAAGGCGTTATTCGTGCGTTCAAGGCCCTCTACACACGAAATGCCCTGGCAAACCTGGTTGAATCCATGGATTCGGACAAAGAATTCTCCGTGAAGACATACTGGCGTAATTACACGATTGCCACATGCCTTCAAAATATTCAGAATGCAGTCAAAGACATGAAGCTGGCCACAATCAATGCTAGTTGGAAGAAATTGTGGCCCGAAGTCATCCACGACTACAAGGAATTTGCTCCTGACGAAGTCCATAACCCGGCAGTTGCGAAAGCTGTGAAGTTAGCTGCATTGCTAGGAGGAGAAAGCTTTAAAGATATGACTCCCGAAGATGTGAATGAACTGATTGACTGCCACTCGCAGCCTTTGACTGATGAAGACTTGGAAGAAATGACAAAATCAGCGAGCGAAGAAGAGGAAGAAGAACTTCAGGAAACGCACGAAGAAATTGAAGAACCTGGCCTTACACTCGAACGTTTGGCAGCCATGTATGAATATGTGAAAGCAGTCCAACAACTCTTGCAGGTACATGACGATAATATGGTTCGTTCGGTGACCTTCTGTAATCTTCTCGACGATGCCATGATTCCTTACCAGACCATCTTCCAACAAAAGAAGAAACAGCGACAGCAACTCCCCATTACCATGTTCTTCGCCCCCAAAAAGCAGCCGTAAAGCTGTTATTGGCTGCGGAATAATTCCCTCTGGAGTCTACAAACGTCAGTACTACCTCATTCACGGTAAGTTTACCTATCACGTACATATAAATTTACATTGCATGCTGTTATTTATAAAGTAAAGGGTGGTTTTTTAACAGTGCAGGGAGGGTTTATACAGTAAACTTAAAAATAATTGCAAAATACCTATGTACCTAAGTATGTCTTGTCATTACCACCTCATTCACAGTAAGTTTATCTATCACTTTCATATAAATTTACGCTTGCATGCTGTTATTTATGAAGTAAAGGGTAGTTTGTTAACAGTACAGGGAGGGTTTATACAATAAATGTAAAATACCTATGTACATATAGGGTGATCCTACTTCGCGAAAATTCACGTATCGCGACGGGTCCCGGAACCTAACCCTTGCGATACACGAAGGATCACTGTATATATATATATATATATATATATATATATATATATATATATATATATATATATATATATATATATATATATATATATATATATATATCAGTGTTCTTTCAATTATCGCGAAGGTTCGGTTCCGGGACCCGGCGTGAAACTGGAAAATCGCGGAGTAGGATCGGCCTATATGTACATAGATATTTTAATTTATTTTTACGTTTACACCATATAAACTGTATAAACCCTCCCTGTACTGTTAACAAACCACCCTTTACTTCATAAATAACTTCATGCAAGCATAAATTTATCTGATATACTCATGTACATAGGTATTTTACAATTATTTTTACGTTTACTGTATAAACCCTCCCTGCACTGTTAAAAAACCACCCTTTACTTTATAAATAACAGCATGCAACGTAAATTTATATGCACGTGATAGGTAAACTTACCTTATCTGTTATGGTTAACATTTTCCTTTGTCGCTTAGGCTCACTATAAGAAGCCTTAGAAGATGAAGGATGCTTGGGAGGCATTGCAAAGGTTTAAATATGCGAGTAAATAAATCACAAGCAAAACATATTAATAAGCACAACGTGAACAGCGCACACGTGAGTTAGACTGAACGAGTGAGGCGAGACAATGGAAGATGGTGCAAGCCTTTGTCCGAAACGCTGATAGTGGCATCATATTTTACATGTTGCAATACTGTTAGTATTTATGTTTTTTAGTATTTTTTATTGTTTTATTATTCTTAGGCTAAGAAATACGTTTTTTTTTTATCAAAAATCATGAAACTACTGGAAATTTTAATATATATGCTAGCTCACGTAGGTGCAACCCCAATACATTGTACGCTATCGGACACTATTTCAGATGATGCAATACTGTGAGTTATATATCTAAATTTATATTTTTTACTATTTAATACTGTGAGTTATATATCTAAATTTATGTTTTTTACTGTTTTATTACTCTTAGGCTAGGAAATACTTGTTTTATCAATAAAATAATGAAAATTTCAACATGTACTATCTTACCTAGGTTCAACCCTTTTCGTTTTATGAAACGCTGATACTGGTATCGTATTTTACATGGTGCAATACTGTTAGTATTTATGTTTTTACTATTTTTCACTGTTTTATTATTCTTAGGCTAAGAAATACGTTTTTTTATCAATAAAATCATGAAACTAATGGAAATATAAATATATATGCTAGCTCACGTAGCTGCGACCCCAATACATTGTACGCTATTGGACACTATTTCACATGATGCAATACTGTGAGTTATACTGTATATCTAAATTTATGTTTTTTACTGTTTTTTACTGTTTTATTATTCGTAGGCTGGAAAATAATTTTTTTTTATCAATTAGATAATGAAATACACCTTGTTCCTTTTATGCGCGATTTTTTTAGCTGCAAAATTGCAATAACGCCCCCTAAAAATAATAGTAAAAATCTCGGATTTTGCTAATAATGCCCCCCCCCAATTTTTTTTAATTTTTTTAATTTTTTCAAATTATTGTGACACCAGGATGGACCAAAAAATGATAAAATAAAACAGCCTTTATCAGGCTGTAAAGAGAGACAGATGGGGAGCGTAATGACCTGTCAGATGTGAAGGGATTATAAAAGATGTGTAATGAATATCCAGCTCTCTGCTGGGTTTTAATATACCTCTGCATTACTCTCATGATGTCTATTCCAAAAATTCTCCCTAGATATTATTATTATTATTATTATTATTATATATTATTATTATTATTATTATTATTATTATTTTTAACAATAATTTTCCTTTGATGATGATTGTGGAGATTATTATTATAATTATTATTATTATTGTTATTAATATCATTATTATTACGAATTTGTAATTAAACCATTATTTTTACAATAAATACTGTAGTTTTGGTTTAATGAACAAGAGTTAATTAAAGATTCTCTCTCTCTCTCTCTCTCTCTCTCTCTCTCCTCTCTCTCTCTCTCTCTCTCTCTCTCTCTCTCTCTCTCTCTCTCCTTCTCTCTCTCTCTCTCTCCCTCTCTCTCTCTCTCTCTCTCTCTCTCTCTCTCTCTCTCTCTCTCTCTCTCTCTCTCTCTCCAACATTCTATTCTACCCAATAGGGTGGGTGTATATATAATGTATAATGATGATAATCTTTTCTTATCGTAATCCTCTTTGTACTGGTGGAAGAAGCCTCCGCGGGCACTTTTTTACTATATTTAAAAAAATAAAAAAATTAATATAGTAAATAAGCGTCCGCGGAGGCTTCTTCCACCAGTACAAAGGGGATTACGATAAGAAAAGATCATCATCATTATACATTATATATATACCCACCATACCTCTGTCATATGTCTATCTAATCTACATTTGAAGGTGTCTAAGGTGTTGGCATTTATTATCCTACTAGGAATACTCTACGGTATTACCTAGCCAATTTTCAACAATTTCCCTTCTTAACCTAAATTTATCAAGATTAAATCCAATACCCATTTCGAGTTCTGGTTTGATCATGAATTTTTAAAACTTTATTAATATCACCCTTGTTAATCCCTTTAAACCATTTATACACCTCAATCATATCCCCCCTAACTCTGTGCCTCTCTAGAGAATGTAGATTAAGTTTTTTTAATCTGTCATATGGTAGATTTAGGCATTGCATAATTAATTTTTTTTTTCGTTTTTTAGTCTTGCTTTTCGTTATTTATAATTCTTATTTTATCTTTGTATACATTTGCAGATAAGAGGTTCGTTCTCCTGCATCCTCCTCCTCTTCTACCACATAAGTTACTTGCTCACTGCCACCATGCATGTCCCAGTGTACTGTATAATTGTTGCCCACTGCATAATAGAGTAAAGTATAGTAATGTATGTTAATTTCTAGCTGTAAAGTGAATATGAATATCTTTTGTATACTCTTAAAAATAGATACAGGCCTTTCTGCTTTGCTATGTGGTAATAAAATATGTTTTTTACTTATCATATATCTTTGGCATGGTGTGTCTATATAAAGTTTAGAACGTATCTATGCCCTTTATCATTGTTTCTTAGGGAAAATAACTCGTTTTTTCACGCGATTTTCAATTTACCCGACACTTCTGAGAGCCTATCTATAC
>JAXCGZ010021149.1:0-74507 GCA_037179515.1 Halocaridina rubra | reverse complement strand
TTTGACATTCATTATCAGCCTGGCAAGGGTAATATCCCTGCTGATGCATTATCAACAGTGTATTGCTCTGATGTGAGTATTGAAACTTTACTGAATTTACGCAATTCACTCTGCCACCTTGGTATAACATGAATGGCACATTGTGTTAGGATGCGAAACCTTCCTTTTTCTGCGGAGGAGGTAAAAAGGATAACTTCCTAATGTCCAATTTGTGCTCAGTGTAAGCCACAGTTCTATCAACCTGAATCATCTCATTTGATCAAGGCAACGGTTTCATTTGAAAGACTTAGTATTGGCTTTAAAGGAGCACTGTCATCCTCATCAAAGAATCAGTATCTGCTGACTGTTATTGACAAATTTTTTCGGTTCCCATTTGCATTTGCATGCCCTGATATGAGCTCACGGACTGTTAGCAGATGTCTTAGTCAGTTGTTTGCAATATTTGGTATGCCTGCATACATCCATTCTGATAGAGAAGCTTCGTTTATGTCAGCAGACATCCGCTCTTTTCTCAACAGCCGAGGGATTCCTACTAGTTGTACTACTTCATATAATCCCCAGGGCAATGGTCAGTGTGAGAGGTACAATGGAATGATCTGGAAATCTATTGATCTTGCACTAAAATCAAAACATCTACCTGTTTCTCATTGGAAGCTTGTTTTAGAGGATGCCCTACTTTCAATCCGTACTCTACTTTCAATGTCTACAAATGCTACACCACATGTGCGCCTGTTTGCTTTTCAACGCCGGTCAACCAGCGGATACTCTCTCCCAACGTGGCTCTCCTCCCCAGGACCTGTCCTAGTAAACCACCATGTCAGAGAATTCAAGTATGACCCTATTGTTGAAGAGGCAAACCTCATAGAAGCAAATCCTCGGTATGCCCACGTATGTTTCTCTAATGGTAGGGAAACTTCTGTATCAATTCAACACCTGGCTCCAGCAAATGATGCTCAGAATATTACTCAAAAGACTGATAACTCTCTACACTGGGCTCCAGCAAATAATATTCAGAATGGTACTCACAGGACTGATCATTTTCATTCTCCAGATACTGAAAGTGTCGATATTAGGAACAGACAAGTATACAAAAGTAATGAAACGAATCAACCAAGTTATGCCAGTCGACCTGATTCTTTGGGCATCCCAATGACTCAGGGAACTCTGCGTCCTTCACTCTCATCTGAAAACAAGATGTGGGTACCTTTGCGTAGATCTGAGCACCAGCGTCAACCTCCAAATCGCTTAAATTTGTAAATTACAGTATTTTAATGTTTTTATAGTATACTTTCTAGAATTATTATATGCTTATTGATATTCATATAGTGATTTTCTTGTCAGTAGGGGTGCATGTAATAATATTCTCTTAATGTAGTGTTTCATTTTTCTTTATCATTGTATTCCTTTTAATTGTAATTATAATATATAATTCTCTTACCAATGTTTATTTTATTTGCAGATGCTTGTAGTTGTATTTATATAAAATAAAACCTTAAATACTACTATGGCTTATTACAGAAAGGGATAATCCACTGATTACACAGGCACTTGATAAAGAGAAGACAGAGGTAATCTCAGGCATAAGTGAATCCCAAGAGTCAACATGGTAGGGGAGACTTGAACAAAATAAAACTAGGGTTTTAGACCTTATAGGGAAGCTTAGAGTAGTATGTGGTCCGGAGGATATTGTAAGCATTCACCAACTTGGTAAATACTCTAGGGAGGGAAAGGAAAGACCAACAAAAATAATCTTTGAGAGAGAAGACACATGTAAAGAAATATTGATAAGAAAAAACCTAAATGACCTTCATGAATTCAAAACATTGGCCATTAGATGATACAGAACACAGGAAGAGATGGAAATTATCAAAAACTTGTTGCAACAGGTTAGAAGGTTAAATAAGAAAAGAAATGAAGACGAGAAGAAAAATTTTACTTTCAGAGTTCTTCCAAACAAAGGAGGGGATAAAGATAATAATGATAGAAGATCAGGGGATGGGGCCTCAATAAGACTACTGTACACAAATGCTAATGGAATAGCTGGTAAGGCAGTAGAATTAAAGGATAGGCTTCACAACAGTAAGGCAGATATAGTAGCAGTTACATAGACTAAGTAATGGATAGTAGGTTGGCCATGACACCAGCCGCCCGTTAAAAGACTACGACTGAAGGTATTAGGATGCAACTAGGACTAGTCCAGACAGTTCCAGGTTGAGTCTTCCTTCAGGATGGTTCTTTCCTCATGCCTACATCTACATTGAATATTCTGGCATATTCATTACACATCTCTTGCTATTCCATTACATTTGACAAGTCACAACATTCTGCACATCTGTCTCTTTTACTTTCCTTTTCCTCACATTTTGTCATTATTTATGGAAGGTTCACAACTAATGGCCCCCAGTACCCGGCATAGTGGGGTGCGGAGAATCTCCGGGGATCGTGTTGACTCCACCATTGGCTTGAGGGCAGACACGCCTGGTGGTAGTAATAGTTCTGCTCTTAACCTTGCACCTCCCAATAGATCTGCTTCTTTCACTCTTCACTATTCAAACATTCATGGGCTGAACTCTAATCTTTCATCTGTGAAACAGCACTTGGGCACTTTCCTCCCTAACCTCCTCCTCCTATCTGAAACCCAGTTGTCTATACATGCTTCCACTGACCCTTTCCAAATCTCTCACTATAATCTGTATACTCGTTTTCGTTACAAAGGTGAGGTCTGTGCTTACTGCAACATTAACACTCCTACTGTGAGGCTCCTGGGCCTTGAATCTCCTGACTTTGATGTTCTCTGGCTAAAAGTCTATCTCTCCACTACCACTATCATCCTTTGCTTCTGCTACTGTTCTCCAAACTCCACCGAGTTTGTGTCTTTCTTTGAATATCTCTCCTCGTGCCATGAGTCCTTGCTATCTTCTCACCCACATGCCGAAGTTCTCTACATTGGAGACTTCAATGTACACCACAGTGAGTGGCTTCATTCTTCTCACACTGATGTGGGAGGAAGCGAGGCCCTTGCTTTCTCTATTACTCACGATCTGGAGCAAATTATCAAACATCCTACTCGCGTTCCTGATCGTCACGAACATTCTGCAAACACTCTTGACCTATTTTTTACTTCTAACCCTTCAAACTACTCTTATTCTGTGCTTTCCCCTCTTGGTAAATCTGACCACTCCATGATCTCTGTCTCTTCCATTTTCGCTCCCCCACCACCAATCCCTCCTACTCAACGCTGCCTTTGGCACTTAGAGCGAACCCAATATGAAAATTTGCGTAACTTTCTCTTTGACTTTCCATGGGATGACTACTGCTTTCGGTCCCGCAACCCTGATCGGGTAGCTGTAAAAGTTGCCGAGATTGTGACCGCGGGAATGGAGGCGTACATCCCCTCTTCTACAAAAACTTTCTCTCCCCCTAAACCTTGGTTTGACCGTGCCTGCTCCATGGCTATCCAGGCTAGGAATCAGGCTCACCGATCTTACCAATCCTCTCCTTCCGATTTAACTCGCTCTGCTTTTATTATAGCTAGGGATCGCTGTACAGCTCAGATTCGAAGGTCTAAGGCTTCCTTTATAAGAAGGAAAGTTGATGACCTTAACTCCTCTCCCACTGACAAATGCTTCTGGTCCTTAGCCAAAAACCTCTCCAAAAACTTCTGTAACTCAAGCTTTCCCCCTCTCATTCTTTCTGATGGTTCTATAGCTTGCTCTCCCACTGACAAAGCCACTCTCTTTGGCTCTCTTTTTTCTGCCAACTCCTCTATCAACGATTCCAGGGCACCTGTTCCTCAATCTTTTCCCCTCTCTAAGCCTATGCCCTCCCTTATCCTTTCTTCACGCAAAGTTCATAAGGTTCTTCGCTCACTAAAGACAAGCAAGGCATCTGGTCCCGATGGTATCCCTACAAGGTTCCTTAAGGAGTTTGCAGATGAACTGGCTCCCGTGCTTTGCCGTCTTTTTCGCCTCATTCTGTCAACCAGTATCTATCCTTCATCTTCGAAGCATGCTCTAGTACAACCTGTTCCTAAGAAGGGTGACCGCTCTATTCCTTCTAACTACCGACCTATTGCTCTAACCTCCTCTATTGCTAAAGTTTTCGAAACTTTTCTCAATGCTCACTTCTTGAAACGCCTTGAATCTAACTCACTTATCTCTGATCACCAGTACGGCTTCCGCAAGGCAAGATCCACTGGTGATCTCCTGTCCTATCTTGCTCATGTATGGTCATCTTCTCTGAGGAACTATGGGGAATCCTTTGTCGTCGCCCTTGATATCTCTAAGACTTTTGACAGAGTCTGGCACAAGGCTCTGTTGGCCAAACTCCCTGCCTACGGCTTTACCCCTTCTTTCTGTTCTCTGATTTCCAGTTTTCTTACTGACCGTTCTATATCTGTAGTTGTTGATGGTGCGACATCTAGCCCTTTGTCTGTTTCCAGTGGTGTTCCACAGGGTTCTGTTCTTTCACCTACTCTCTTCCTTCTCTTCATCAATGATCTTCTACAATCCCCATCTTCCTCTCTTCTTCACGCCTTTGCCGATGATTCTACCCTTCACATTTCCTCTGCCTTTTCTTCACAACCTTCATCTGTTACTCATAATCAATCTCGTATCACTCTTTCTTCTACTCTTAACTCTGATTTGCAGAGAGTATCTGAATGGGGCACCCAAAATTTAGTTAAATTCAATGCCTCCAAGACACAGTTTCTGGCTATCTCTTTATCTTCTTCTCCTCCTGATAACCCTATTGTCTTCGAAACTAATGAAATTTACACTCTTAACTCTATCAATATATTAGGAATCCATATAGCCTCTAACTTGTCTTGGAGGAATCACATAATCCAAATTTCTAAATCTTCATCCAAATTATTTTTTTTTTTTTTCGTTTTCGTTATTACTTTTCCTCATTGCAGTTACTTAAAATTTACAAAGGTCTTATCCGCCCCTGCTTAGAATACTGCTCTCACATCTGGGGTGCTTCTTCCCTTACTTATCTTCTTGATAGGGTTCAATCTAAGGCAGTCAGACTCATTAATGATCCTTCTCTTACTTCTAACCTGGATTCTCTCTCTCTTCGCCGTAAGGTATTTTCCTTTCGCTTTTCTATCGCTACTACTTCCATCGCTGCTCTGATGAATTGGAGAGTTGCATCCTTCCTCCACTGCCGAGGCCGCGTAACACTCACTAAGCGGCCTCATCTCACAGGTACTGTGTGGAGATTTGTAGCTCGCGGATTGGTTGGTGCAGCGACTGCGTCTTCCCATCTACCTCCAGACTCTGGAACTCTCTTCCTCCTTCTGTCTTTCCTAATTCTTATGACCTTTCATCCTTCAAAAAGCAGATCTATCGTCATCTCAGAGCCTAGTCCTCCATATCTCTGGGTCCTCTGTACTTTGACTGTTTTTTTCTGTCTGTCGTTTTCCTTTATGTGACATTACGTCATCTCTGCCTTGCCCTTAACCTTTTTCTTTTCTTTCGTTTTGGTATTTTCTCGTGCCCGGGCCTTTGTTGACGAGGGCAGTTTCAGGCTGTCCCGGTGTCACACTCTTAAAAAAAAAAAAAAGTAAGGACATACACAGTGTCACAGTTTTTCCTAAGGGCTTCAAAGTATTAAGGGTTGAAAGATCTGAGAGGACTGGTGGAGAGATAGCACTACTCATAAATGAAAGTTTTTAGGTTGAAGAAATAAACTTTGCTAAAGAGAGTGAGTTCAAGGAATTTCTTGTTGCTCGCATAAATACTGGGTCAGAGAGCATTATAATGACAGTTGTATGTAACCCACCAAGAAACCAACATAGGCTAGAAGATTATGAGGAAAGTCATATAGTACTGCTGAAGTCATAAACTCAGTTATTAACATTGCACGGGAGAGAAAATGTAAGATTTCAACTATGGGAGATTTTAATCAAAGATAGATAGATTGGATATATCTTTACCCACACAGTGGGAAAACTCATTCCGGGCAAGATTCCTAGATTGCATACAAGGGAATTTCCTACACCAATATGTACTGGAACCTACAAGGACCAGGGATAGGGATGAGCCATCACTGCAATATATAGCATTCACAGGTAATGTGATGGATTTTGAAAAAATTTAGTATGAGCCACCAACTGGAAAGAGTGATTACTGTGTGTTGTTACTGGGGTATATCATCATAGATGTTCTGCCTGAAAGTAGAGGCACTGAGGACATGAAGAGCAACAACCCAAAATAAGATTAAGCATCAAAATGAATGAACTTTTTGCAGCTATTGACTGGAAGACTTTATTTAACAACAAATCTGAACAAGAAATGTACGATATCTTTTGTGAGGAATATGGAAAGATAGTAGATTATTGCATACCTTCCACCAGAATAGGAGTTATTCATGCAAGAGAGAATAGTTCAATAGTGAGTGTAAGAGAGGTAAGTAGTGGAGAGACAAATGCTGGAAAAGGTATAGGAGGAGAAAAAACATAAATGCCTGACAGACTTAAATAAGAGCAAGAAATAATTTCCAAAGTAAAAGAAGAGAGGCAGAGAGAGACAAAAGGATATCAGCAAGGAAGGCTAAAGAAAATACCAAACTTTTCCACAGCTTTATTAAAGTAAAATTGAAGGTAAAAGAACAGGTTTTAAAGCTAAAGAGAGCGGATGGAAGCATCACTGAGATGGATGAAGATATCTACGAAGAATTAAAGAAGGAGTTTTAATCAGTATTTACAGCAGGAAATACCCCACCTCCTCAGATTACAGAGATAGGAGCTCATAGGCCGGTATTAAAGAACATCATCTTTTCAGCCACAGAGGTATGCAAAGCGCTGATGGAGTTATATGCCCATTGAACTACAGGTCCTGATGGTATATTACCTTATACACTAAAGAAATGTGATAAAGCAACATCAGCAGCACTAAGTATCATATTTGAAAAGTCGCTGAAAGCAGGGGAGGTTCCAAGATGCTGGAAACAAGCGAACATGGTACCTATCTTCAAAATGGGAAGGAGGGATACAGCTCTAAACCATAGACCTGTTTCCTTGACCAGCATAGTTTGCTAAGTAATGGAGAAACTACTAAGAAAACACATTTTTCTTCACTTGGAATCCTTTCAGTTGTTTGTCAGTGAGACAACATGGCCTCCGAGAGGGTAGAACAACTGTAAGAATTTTATTAGAAATTTATAATGAGGTAAGCCGAATCGTTCTGGAAAGAGAGGGCTGGGCAGATTGCATAGCCATAACCTTCCAGAATGCATTTTTTTTTTTAAGAGAGTGACACCAGGACAGGCAGAAACTGCCCTCATCAATATAGGCCCGGCCACGAGAAAATACCAAGATGAAGGAAAAGAAAAAGGTTAAGGGCAAGGCAGAGATGAGGTAATGTTGCACAAAGGAAAACGACAGACAGAAAAAACAGTCAAAGTACAGAGGACCCAGAGATATGGAGGACTAGGTTCTGAGATGACTATAGATCTGCTTTTTGAAGGATGAAGGGTCATAAGAATTAGGAAAGACAGAAGGAGGAAGAGAGTTCCAGAGTCTGGAGTAGATGGGAAGAAGCAGTCGCTGCACCAACCAATCCGCGAGCTACAAATCTCCACACAGTACCTGTGGGATGAGGCCGCTTGGTGAGTGTTACGCGGCCTCAGCAGTGGAGGAGGGATGCAACTCGCCAACTCATCAGAGCAGCGATGGAAGTAGTAGTGATAGAAAAGCGAAAGGGAAGATACCTTACGGCAAAGAGAGAGAGAATCTAGGTTAGAAGTAAGAGAAGGATCATTAATGAGTCTGACTGCCTTAGATTCAACCCTATCAAGAAGATAAGTAAAGGAAGAAGCACCCCAGATGTGAGAGCAGTATTCTAAGCAGGGGCAGATAAGACCTTTGTAAATTAAGAAGCTGCACGCAATGGCGAGAATAGGTGGAAATGTCTTAAAATGGATAAAAACTTACTTAGAAGGAAGGGAACAGAGATTTAGAGTAAGACACTCAGTGTCTGAATGGAGAAGAGTTAGTAGCAGAGTTCCACAGGGTTCAGTTTTAAGGCCACATTTGTTCTTTGTATATGTAAATGACCAACCAGTGTCTGTAAATTCATTCATGAATATGTTTGAAGATGATGCAAAGATTGAGAGAAGAGTAAGAGACAAGAACAATGGTAGAGAACTTCAGAAAGACGTAGATAATCTGAATGATTGGTCAGAACACACACATGCATACATGCGTGTGTGTGTGTGTGATTACTTACTTGTGCTTACGGGAAAGAGCTCCAAGCTCGTAACTTCCCGTCTCCTGATCAGTTCCATTTTGTACTTAGTGATACTTATCATAAATGTCCTTAAAACTATGGATTGAGTTAGCATTAACTACTTCTTCACTGAGCTAATTCCAAAAGTACTTCCTTACATCCTGCAAAGAAGTTGTCTTAAAAAGCTTCAAACTATGACCTCTACTTCAGGTGCCAGCCATGTCTAAATATTAATCCCTATCCACTCTGTCAAGCCATGAAGAACTTTCAAACTGTCCCCATATCCCCCCTCAAAGTTCTAGCTTCGAGTGATGGTAAGTCCAATTCCCTCAGCCTCTCATCATACCTAAGATTGCGTATTTCTGGTACCAGTTTTGTGGGATGTCTTTGAACTTTTACCAGTTTAACTACATGGTTTTTCACGTGCGGATTCTAAAAGGGGGCTGCATATTCAAGCTTTGGCCTCACATAAGTTACATAAATATTTCTGAACTTTCCTTGTCCATGTGTGTGAAGGCTAACCTTGCATTTGCTAAGAAAGCACATGCTGCCCTTACAATTCCATTTATATGCATTTCTGGAGACAAATCGGCCAGTATGCTTACTCCTCAATCTCTCTCATTCTCTGTCTCTTGAAGTTCTACTCCAGCCACCGAGTAGTCAAGCTTAAGCCTTCTAGTACACATTCTGATTACCTTACATTTTGATGCATTAAATTTCATTAGCCACTTTTCTAACCACTCATGAAGAATATTTAGATCTTCCTGAAGTTCTCTACCATTGTTCTCGTCTCTTACTTTTTTCACAATATTTGCATCAGCTGTAAATATATTCATGAATGAATTTACAGACTCTGGTAGGTCATTTATGCATAGAAGGAAGAAAATGGCCCTAAAACTGAACCCTTTGGAACTCCACAACTAACTCTTCTACATTCAGACACTGATTGTCTTACTTTAACCCTCTATTCCCTTCCTTCTAAATATGTTTTTATCCATTCCTTGGCATTTCCATCTAGTCTCGTCATTGCTTGGAGCTTCTTAATAAGTCTCCTGTGTGGAACAGTGTCAAGTGCTTTCTGGAAGTCTAGGAATATGCAGTCTTCCCAACCCTCTGCTAACCTTATTATAAAATTGTAATAAGTTTGTTACCTTCTCTGAAGCCATGTTGTCTCACTGACAAAAAGTTGAAGGATTCCAAGTGAAGAGAGATATGTTTCCTTAGTAGTTTCTCCATAACTTTGCAAACTGTGCTGGTCAAGGAAATTGGTCTATAGTTTAGAACCGTATCCCTCCTTCCCTTTTTGAAGATAGGTATCACGTTCGCTTGTTTCCAGCATCTTGGAATCTACCCTGACTCCAGTGACTTTTTAAATATGATTCTTGGTGCCACTGATATTGAGTTTGCACATTTTTTAAGTATATGAGGGGATATATCATCAGGACCTATTGCTTCATGGAAATCTAACTCCATCAGCACTTTGCATACCTCTGTGGCTGAAAGGTTGATGTTCTCTAATACCGGCCCATGAGCTTCTATCTCTGCAATATGAGGGGGTGGGGTATTTTCTACTGTAAATACTGACTGAAACTTCTTGTCTATAATATGCTATGATTCCTAAGAAAATACTCTATGCTTCTATCATGATTGCATCATGCTTACATGCTATTTCATCATATTTCCTCATGTTAACATGATGCAATAACGATTTTGACTCCATGTTTCCATAATCCTTGCTTATTTACAGTAGAGACATGAATATAAGAAGCAGAAAGTCATTGAAAGGTTCAGTCTCATCCCTACAAGTTACAAAAAAACATGGATACCAGTTCCTTTTATGGAACAAAGAGCGAGCCATTCCATTCAGTTACTTTAGGTGATCAGGACATTCCAAATGGTGAAGAAGAATGGGACGAGCATGATGATCAGTTCTTTTAACCAGCAGTAGAACTGAAAGTTACACTGGACTCTTCTGATTCCGAAGATAAAGGTGGTGGTGATGAACATCCTCAAGGTGGAACTGATTGTGGTGCTTCAAGATGGATGAAAGATTGTTCATCTGTGAAAACAATTATTGCTGAAGAAATGCCAAGCAATGTCAGTGAGAAGTTTCCTGAATTACTTGTGAAATCTTACTATAAAATTTGGAACTTATATTTCACAGTCAACACATATGACTACATCTGTGAGCAAACTAAATTATATGCTAGCAGAGATTAGCATGGTGCTACATTTGATGTCTCCATTGTAGAACTCTAACGTTCCTTTTAAAATCTGATTTTTTTTCTAGATATTACTTTCTAACTTCGGAAAGAGATTACTGGAGTAATCAACCAGAACTGAAAGTTCCATTTGTTTCAGAAATAATAAGTCGAGACAGATTTTTGAAAATAAATCAGTATTTTCATGTTGCTGACAATCAATATTTAGAGAAAGGAAATAAGGTCGCCAAAGTTTCATACCTATATCAGTCAATGAATGAAAAGCTATGCCAATGGGGAATATTTAACAAAAAATTATGTATTGATGAATCCATGGTGCCCTATTTTGGCAAGCACAGTGCCATTATGTACATAAAAAATTAACCCATTCGTTTTTTATGTGGAGATGATGGATATTCATACAAGCTGACTGTTTACACAAGAAAATCTTTTGCTGACGTCCTGAAGAACCCTTGGGACAAAGTGTTGTCATGAATTTATTGGATGTGGTGATGAAAAAATCTGTGCCAAAGTATCATGAGATGTATTTTGACAATTTCTTCACAAGTGCCAAATGGCTAGAATTGCTTGCAGAGAAAGTCTTTATTGCAATTGGTACTGTTCGAGAAAACAGAACTAATGGGGCTTATAAGTTATTGGTTACAAATAAAGAAATGAAGAAAAAAGAGAGAGGCACTTGCAATTATCGTTGCAATGGTGAGGTCTTTGTCTGCAAATGGCATGACAACAGTATTGTAAACATTGCCAGCAACCATTTTATGCACGAGCCTGTTCGGAAAGTGAGGCGGTATGTCAATAAGGTAGGTAAAATTGAAGTAACACAGCCCAATAAGATCTGTTTATATAATAAAGGAATGGGAGGTGTGGATCCGATGGACAGCCTTTTAGGATATTACAGACCAATGATCAGAGGAATAAAATGGTGGTGGCCACTAATGATAAATCTGGTGACTATCTTCATTTAACAGTTTAGAAATTGTATTGTGCTCTACACAGAAGAGGCCAAAAAGATGACACACCTTGAATTCAGACGAGATATTGCATTGGTTCTTATGAGATCTTCTGAAAGTAGATGACAGTCAGCAGACTTGCCTGAGGATATACGATATGATGGTGAAAATCATGAACCAACTTCTTGTAGCCAAGGTAGATATGTTGTATGCCAGAAGAATACAAGGTCAATGTGTGCAAAATGTAATCTGTGGCTTCATTACAGCAAGAGAACAAAGCGTTTCATTACCACAAAAATAGTTTACTTTTAGATTTTTTTTTTCAGGTTTGTATTCCATTGCAGTTTGATATGATTTGTATTCCATATATCTGTATAAATGAACTTTTATTATGAATTTATCTGTTAACACAGAGAACAAAAGTAATAAGTGACACTTTTCATAGTATTTTTTTTATTTTAACTGCTTGTTGTATGAAGTGAACTATATTCCATATATATGCAAACATGAACTTTTATTATGCATATCCTTTCAAGTTAACTCAGGAAACAAAAGAAATCAAGTGTTTTCTTATATATCCAAAATTTTCTCAAAAATCCATATTTCATCCTCCTAACATACCCATATGGGCACATATGCACATTTCATATAATTTTAACCAAACGTGTATATAACTGTAACTGACGCTTCTTTGGGTCATAAATGATCAAGTTCTGATGTATAAGAAAAAAATCCAATAGTTTCTTAGTTCAGGCAGTATAAGGTTAAAAACAATGAATATGTAACAAACAAACAAAACAAAACAAACAAAACAAACAAACTCTATTTCCATTTCAATACAATGGGTATTTGTCAGCCAGGGCAAGCCCCAACCCCCCACTGTGGTATCCAACCACAGCAGTTCCTGCCAGTAAACAGCTTAAACTCTTGGTCTTGGACGGGAACCGATCTTTCGACCTCGTGAATGCGAAGCCAGCACGTTACCACTGTACTAGCCAGTAGGCTAGAGAATTTTTCAAAGACGCTCGTGGCAGAAGCTAAGAAAGTGTAATTAATTACCTAATTATAATTACCTAATTGTGTTTACGAGAAAGAGCCCAAAGCTCGTATCTTCCCGTCTCCTGATCGGTTCCATTTTGTACTTAGTGATACTTATCATACCTGTCCTTAAAACTATTGATTGAGATAGCATTAACTACCTCCTCGCTTAGCCAATTCCAATTATCAACTACTCTTACACTGAAAAAGTATTTCCTTACATCCTGCAAAGAAGTTTTCTTACCAAGCTTCAAACTATGACCTCTAGTTCTAGAGCCTGCCATATCAAAATATCGATCCCTATCCACTCTATCATAACCATGAAGGAATTTAAAGACTGGCACCATATCCTTCCCCCAATCTTCTAGCTTCGAGTGATGGTAAGTCTAATTCCCTCAGCCTCTCATCATAACTGAGATTGCGTATTTCTGGCACCAGTTTCGTGGCATGTCTTTGAACTTTTTCAAGCTTAGCTATGTGCTGTTTCAAGTGCAGATTCCAAAAGGGGGCTGCATATTCAAGTTTTGGCCTCACATAGGTTACATAAATATTTCTGAACATTTCCTTGTCCATGTGCCTGAAGGCTACCCTTACATTTGATAAGAATGCATATGCTGCCCTTACTATGCCATTTATATGTATTGTGTGACGGTATGTGTTGATATAATGGACAGATAGTCTTCCACTAAACACTTATAGCTGCCAATTGTTTAGCAAGAAAAGCTTCACTAGCCTTAAGAATGAAGTACCTACAGAAACGATAGTACTGACCACTGAAGCAAATCCCATGATTGACGAAGAAAAGCTTAAAACTGAAGTAAAAATATTATATGCTATTTATGTTTTTGTATTCAAAATTTTGGACCATCATTATCCTAGCTGGCTATTTGATTTAAAAACAGTCAGGGATTAAGGGGAACCAACACAAGACAGAGCAGTGAGCTCTTTATTCACAGAACAAACACAGAAGCAGGTTCAAAGATGATCACTATCAAAGGGCCAACACTCTGGAATAATATTCCAGAGCATCTTAAAAATGCATCCTCCTTTACAGCTTTCAAAGGCAAACTATATAGTTTTCTTTTGGACAAATAGTTGCTGCTCATTAAGAACTAATTATTCTCATTGTAAGGAAACAAATATGGAAATGATGCCGATAATAACGATCCTGTATCTAGTGGCATACTTACTACTTTATTATTAACATTATTGTTAAAATTTTTAGTACAGCATTATTATTTTCTATGAAAGCTACATTTAATTTAACTATATGTCTAACCCTCTTATTTATTAGTTTAATTACATGTCTACTTATAAGTTACTATTAATGTTGAATAACCATTGTACAAAATGGAAATAAATGTTTTGATTTGATTTGATTTTATATTCGATATGCATGAATATTGCAAATTAATTGAGCTGCTAACATTTATTTCGGAAAATAATCTAGATGATGTTCTTAGTGAAATTATAAAACTGATAAAAATCTTCAAAAACAATTTCCATGACTACATCAGAGCCAATACGCTGATTTTCAACACTGAAAAGACTAAAATCTTTTCTAAGGAGCGCTATGAATACTGAAAGACTAAATGCACATGCAGTGCATTCAGTGGAGAAAAATTCCCTCAGTCATACTAGTAGTAGAATAGTAGGGTGGGATATGTCTTTGTAACGGCTCCCAAGTCTTGGTTTGTTTTGCTATATTGTTTGTTCCAGACATAAAGGGGTAAATTATTAATCTTATCGAGCGAAGTAAAACAAGAATAGATTTCGTTTTTAAATGAATGGAACAAGCTGGTCACGGTCTGAGGTTAGCAAAGGCATGCACTCAGCGTAAGGATTACATCTGCCAAAACAAGTCCATCGCAAGAAGGCAACCGTCCTAGCCCTTGGTTGATAAGGGAGTCCGTGACGTAAAACCGGAACCGGAACCGGAACAAGCTGGGACTATAACAACTTAGGCTATTATCAAGTATCTTTCTTATTTTATCAAGTTTATGTATATTTTTTTTTATGCGTTTGTTTCGTTTTACACAATATTAAAACAGTGGCTAAAAAAGTTTTTAAGCAGCACTGACTAGAAATAAATCTGACATGATATTTGTGTAAAAAAAACTGGTTCGAGATGAAAAACCGTTCGGTTCAAACTGGTTTGAGAGGGTACGTCAAGGGCTTTTTCATTAACTGCTATAAACTCACCCCCCTACTGTGGTGTGACCCATGTTTCGCACGAAGCATAATATCCATGTTTCCTCATCTCACTTATCTGGTTTGACGCATCATAATCATAAAAGTGACCTTTTTCACTGATCACTTAGGGACTATGGTGGGGAAGGCCGTTCAACGCCTAAGTAGACCTATCGGCCCAAGTAACCCGTGTTATGATCTCAGGCCAGAGAATAGGTGTGCCAAGGATATTTGAATTATACCAGTAATCCCTTTAAGACTCATTGTGTACTATCGGGACACCTAGAATAGTTAATGCCAAATATTTATATTATTCATGAATTTATTACTTTTCTTGTCTATAATATATACAATATACATAAGCTACATTGTAGTACAGTATGTCTAAAAATACATTTATCGTACATCTAGAAAATGATTAAGCCGTTATCTAATAACGTATTAAAGTAACATCACAATCAGTGAGAGATTTCATTCTTAGCACGACGAAGATGTATTAATCAAGGTCATTTGAGCGTTACATATAGCCTATGATGACTGTAAACAGTTTTCAACAAAAGAAAGCTTTTAACATTTTCATCCGTTAATATATACAGTAATCTGTATAACCGCTTTTCAAAACTAACAGTAGATTTAAACTGACTTATAATATATTAGTTATGCCTGAGAAATGTTCAACAATAAAAATATAATTAGTTAGCAATTGTTGGCAATGAGCGAGATGAACCACTTAGCAGTGGGCTAAGATAGTAAATGACTGCAAGTCAACTTGTCTACCCGTTGGTGAGAACACTGGCCCAAGGTAAGCCGAATGCTAAATATATATATATATATATATATATATATATATATATATATATATATATATATATATATATATATATATATATATATATATATATGTGATTACCTAATTGTGTTTACGGGAAAGAGCCCAAAGCTCGTATCTTCCCGTCTCCTGATCGCTTCCATTTTATACTTAGTGATACTTATCATACCTGTCCTTAAAACTATGGATTGAGATAGCATTAACTACCTCCTCGCTTAGCCAATTCCAATTATCAACTACTCTTACACTGAAAAAGTATTTCCTTACATCCTGCGAAGAAGTTCTTATTTCTATTCAGGGCTATTGGTAGTGAAGAACAGGCTTCTTAAGTATATTTTGAGAAATTCTTGTGTACATAGAAAAACTTTATAGCTACAATAAAAAAATGTACACATTGTATAAAATCATAGTTATTATTCTTGTGTACATAGAAAAACTTTATAGCTACTATAAAAAAAAATTATATATTGTATAAAACCATAGTTATTCTATACTCTTTTTTATATATATATATATATATATATATATATATATATATATATATATATATATATATATATATATATATATATATATATATATGTGTGTGTGTGTGTGTGTGTGTGTGTGTGTGTGTGTGTGTGTGTGTGTGTGTGTGTGTGTGTGTGTGTGTGTGTGTGCTTCATGTGACAAGCAAATTCATTTCTTAAAGAATCTGTCTAGTCTTCAAGCTGAGCACGATATTCCCTTCTTGTACCTTAAATGGAGTTATGAGGTATTGGGCATACGTGTGTATAAGTATAGTACAGAAGTACACTCAAGATATAGCAGTTATGCTAACAAGTGAACAGAGATAAAGCTTGCATAGAAAATTAACATTAGTTGCAGTAAAAAGATACATACATACATACATATACCTTGGCTGTTTCCCCCTTTAATTGGGGGGGGTAGCCGACATCAAGAAAGGAAAACAAATAGGGGGATTACTTTGCTCTATGGGCAATGACGAGGGAGCTAGCGACCGTTCAGATGGCACTGCTGGAGTGCCACAGCCCATCCTCACGGCTCTTCCACAACCTGTGTCGCTTCACAACTGCCAGCTCCTCCTACTGCCCCTACCACAGGGCTATCTCTGTAAGATGCAGCCCCGTGGTAACAGCAGATGCCCATCAGAGCCGCGTCACAATCGCTCGCCACTGATTCCTATTCCTAGCACACTCGCTTGCTTCCCTCACATCCATCCTCCTATCATTCAGGGCTCTCCTTACTCCATCCATCCATCCAAACCTAGGCCTCCCTCTAGCATTTCTCCCATCAACTCTCGCATTCATCACCTTTTTCAGCAGCCTTTCATCATCCATCCTTTCCAAATGGCCAAACCATCTCAGAACATTCATATCTACTCTGGCTGCAATTTCTCTCCTCACACCCGTTCTTGCTCTCACCACTTCATTCCTAACCCTATCCAATCGAGATACACCAATCATACTCCTCAGGCATTTCATCTCAAACACATTTAGTTTCTGTCTCTCACTTACTTTCATACCCCATAACTCTGATCCATACATCACAGTTGGCACAATCACTTTCTCATACAGAACTTTCTTAACATTCATTTCCAACCCTCTATTCTTCATCACTCCTGCCAATGCACTCAACACTTTACATCCTTCATTCACTCTGTGACACACATCTGCTTCCACTCCACCATTTGCAGCTATAACCGAGCCTAAATACTTAAACTGATTAACCTCCTCAAGTGTCTCTCCATGCAACATAACATTCAATTCAGCGCCATCCTCATTTCTTGTACACCTCATAACCTTACTCTTTCCCACATTCACTCGCAGCTTCCTTCTCTCACACACCATTCCAAATTCTGACACTAACTGTCACAGCTTTTCCTCTGAATCTGCCACCACCACAGTATCATCTGCAAACAGCAACTGATTCAGCTCCCACTCGTTATCATCCCCATCTACCATTCTCAAACCTCGACCACGCACTCGCTCATTCACCTCTCTTACAACTCCATCAATATACAAATTGAACAGCCATGGTGACATCACACATCCCTGTCTCAGTCCCACACTCACTGGAAACCACTCACTCACTTCATTCCCTACCCTAACACAAACTCTACTACCCTCATACAAACTCTTCACTGCATGCAACAATTTACCATTGATTCCATATAATCTCAAAACATTCCACATAGCCTCTCTATCAACTCTATCATATGCTTTCTCCAGATCCAAAAATGCAAAATACACATCCTTACCCTTTGCTAAATATTTCTCACATAACTGCCTAACTATAAAAATCTGATCTATACAACCTCTACCTCTCCTAAAACCACTCTGCACTTCCGCGATCACATATTCTGTCTTATCCCTAATCCTATTAACCAGTATCCTACCATACACTTTTCCTACCACACTCAACAAACTTATACCCCTAAAATTACTGCATTCATACATATCTCCCTTACCTTTGTATAGGGGCACTATACAGGCAATCACCCAATCCACTGGCACCAATGACAACATAAAGCATATATTAAACACTCTCACTCACCATTCCAATGCAGTCACACCCCCTTCTTTCAACATCTTCGCTCTCACACCATCCATTCCAGGTGCTTTACCTGCTTTCGCTTCATACAATGCCCTTTTCACCTCCTCTCTTGTAATCTCTCTCTCATTTTCATCTCCCATTACTGGCCCTTGAACCCATCCCACTGCCACTATAGCTGCCTCTCTATCTTCCTCAACATTCAGCAAGCACTCAAAATATTCTGCCCATCTTTTCCTTGCATCGTTCCCTCTTAACATCTGTCCATTCACATCTTTCACTGTCTCTTCCATCCTCGATCCACCCTCCCTTGCTCTCTTCACTTCTTTCCAAAACTTCTTTTTATTCTCCTCATATGACCTACTAATATCCTGTCCCCACCTAACATTTGCCAACCTCTTCTCTTCCTCTACCTTCCGCTTGGTTTCCACATTTTTCTCCCTATATCTTTCATACTTCTCCCTACTTTTACACTGCAGCCATTCCTCAAAAGCCCTCTTTTTCCCTTCCACCTTCATTTTCACCCCTTCATTCCACCACTCGCTGCCCCTCCTCATGCCACCTCCAACAAACCTCTTTCCACACACATCACTTGCATGTCATGATAATAAAAATGGTAATATAATAGTGATAATGATGTAGTAATAATAACACTCGATACCGGAGTTAAAAGCAAACACCGTAATAACAAGTTCATACTGGATCTTTATGGTAACCCATATTGTAAATCATCACCATTTTTTTCTCTCCCTACAATGATAATAATTAGTTCTTAACTTAAAGATCAAAGAAGGTGATATCAATTTACATATAGAAAAGTTAGTGTTAAGGGTAATTACATTAAATCTTTAAGTTTGATTAGTGTGTGACCTGTAACTATTTATCTAAAAGAAAACTATCTAGTTTGTCTGAAAACTGTGCAGGATTAATTTTTAAGATGTTCCGGAATATTTTTCCTGAATGTTGGCCCTCTTATTATGACACAATTGCATGCAAAAAATAATTGCAAAATAAATCTGCCCTCATCGTGCCTGGGCATGAAGAAAACAAAGTAAAAAGAAAAAGATGGGGAGTGTTGTGACTTGTCAGATGTGAAGGGATAATAAGAGATGTGTAAAGAATATCCATGAATATTCAGTGTTGATGTAGGCCTAGAAAAAGAACTGAAACTGAAGGAAGACTTAGCATCCAACTGTCCTGGACAGTCCTATTTTAAGTCCAAAGTACCCTTCAGCAATAGTATCACAATGGACGGCTGCTGCCATGGGCCAACTTTATATATATATATATATATATATATATATATATATATATATATATATATATATATATATATATATATATATATATATATATATATATATATATATATATATATATATATATATATATATATAAAACTGAATAAGCACATTACATATGTGAAAACATGAATCCTTTTTACCTCGACCGGGACTTGAACCTAGGACTTATAATTACTAAGTCAAGGCGCTACCAGCTACACCACAGAAGGTTAAAAGGAATCAGACCTTATAGCTTATATCTGCTATACTTGGGCATTCTATCTAAATGCCACTATGTTCATATTACAGATTCCCCAACCTCACTTAGTAATTATAAATCCTAGGTTCAAGTCCCGGTCGGAGTAAAAAAGATTCGTGTTTTCACATATGTAATGTGCTTATTTGCTTATTGTTTGGCCCGAATAAGATTGGGAGTTGAATTAAATGCAAAAATGAAGCCACGAGTGAGGTTGGGGAATCTGTAATATGAACATAGTGGCATTCATATAGAATGCGTTCATTCCTAAGTATAGAAGATATAAGATATAAGGTCCGATTCCTTTTAACCCTCTGTAGTGTAGTCAGTAGCTCCTTGACTTAGTAATTATAAGTCCTAGATTCAAGTCCCGGTCGGGGTAAAAAAGGATTCATGTTTTCTCATATGTAATGTGCTTATTTGCTTATTGTTGGGCCCGAATGAGGTTGGGAGTTGAATTAAATGCAAAAATGAAACCACGAGTGAGGTTGGGGAATCTGTAATATGAACATAGTGGCATTCAAACAGAATGTGTTCATTCCTAAGTATAGCAGATTTAAGCTATAAGGTCTGATTCCTTTTAACCTTCTGTGGTGTAGTTGGTAGCGCCTTGACTTAGTAATTATAAGTCCTAGATTAAATTCCTGGTCGGGGTAAAAAATGATTCATATTTTCACATATGTAATGTGCTTATTTGCTTATTATTGGGCCCGAATGAGATTGGGAGTTGAATTAAATGTGAAAATGAAGCCATGAGTGAGGTTGGGGAATCTTTATTATGAACATAGTGGCATTCAGATAGAATGCGTTCATTCCTAAGTATAGAAAATATAAGCTGTAAGGTCTGATTTCTTTTAACCTTCTGTGGTGTAGTTGGTAGCGCCTTGACTTAGTAATTATAAGTCCTAGATTCAAGTCCCGGTCGGGGTAAAAAAGGTTTCATGTTTTCACATATGTAATGTGCTTATTTTTTTATTGTTGAGCCCGAATGAGATTGGGAATTGAATTAAATGCGAAATGGAGCCACGAGTGAGGTTGGGGAATCTTTAATATGAACATAGTGGCATTCAGATAGAATGCGTTCATTCCTAAGTATAGCAGATATAAGCTATAAGGTCTGATTCCTTTTAACCTTCTGTGGTGTAGTTGGTAGCGCCTTGACTTAGTAATTTTAAGTCCTAGATTCAAGTCCTGGTCAAGGTAAAAAATAATTCATGTTTTCACATATGTAATGTGCTTGTTTGGTTATTGTTGGGCCAGAATGAGAATGGCAGTTGAATTATATGCGAAAATAAAGCCACTTTTGAGGTTGGGGAATCTGTAATATGAACATAGTGGCATTCAGATAGAATGCATTCATTCCTAAGTATAGCAGATATAAGCTATTAGGTCTGATTCCTTTTAACCTTCTGTGGTGTAGTTGGTAGTGCCTCGACTTAGTAATTATAAGTCCTAGATTCAAGTCCCGGTCGGGGTATGAATGATTCATGTTTTCACATATGTAATGTGCTTATTTGCTTATTGTTGGGCCTGAATGAGATTGGGAGTTGAATTAAATGTGAAAATGAAGCCACGAGTGAGGTTGGGGAATCTGTATTATTGACATAGTGGCATTCAGATAGAATGCATTCATTCCTAAGTATAGCAGATAGAAGCCATAAAGTCTGATTCCTTTTAACCCTCTGTGGTGTAGTTGGTAGCGCCTTGACTTAGTAATTATAAGTCCTAGGTTCAAGTCCTGGTCGGGGTAAAATATTATTCATGTTTTCACATATGTAATGTGTTTATTTGCTTATTGTTGGGCCTGAATGAGATTGGGAGTTGAATTAAATGCTAAAATGAAGCCACGAGTGAGGTTGGGGAAGCTGTAATATGAACATAATGGCATTCAGATAGAATGTATTCATTCCTAAGTATAGCAGATATAAGCTATAAGGTCTGATTCTTTTTAACCTTCTGTGGTATAGTTGGTAGCGCCTTGACTTAGTAATTATAAGTCCTAGGTTCAAGTCCCAGTAGGGGTAAAAAAGGATTAATGTTTTCACATATATAATGTGCTTATTTGATTATTGTTGGGCCCGAATGAAATTGGGAGTTGAATTAAATGCGAAAATGAAGCCACGAGTGAGGTTGGGGAATCTGTAATATGAACATAGTGGCATTCAGATAGAATGCGTTCATTCCTAAGTATAGCAGATATAAGCTATAAGGTCTGATTCCTTTTAACCTTCTGTGGTGTAGTTGGTAGCACCTTGACTTAGTAATTATAAGTCCTAGATTGAATCCCAGTCGAGATATAAAATGATTCATGTTTTCACATATGTAATGTGCTTATTTGCTTATTGTTGGGCCCGAATGAGATTGGGAGTTGAATTAAATGTGAAAATGAAGCCACGAGTGAGGTTGGGGAATCTTTAATATGAACATAGTGGCATTCAAACAGAATGCGTTCATTTCTGAGTATAGCAGATATAAGCTATAAAGCCTGATTCCTTTTAAACTTGACTTAGTAATAATAAGTCCTAGATACAAGTCCCGGTCGGGGTAAAATATTATTCAAATTTTCACATATGTAATGTTCTTACTTGGTTTTTGTATAGCCAGAATGAGATTGGGAGTTGAATTAAATGCGAAAATGAAGTCACGAGTGAGGTTGGGGAATCTTTAATATGAACATAGTGGCATTCAGATAGAATGCGTTCATTCCTAAGTATAGCAGATATAATCTATAAGGTCTGATTCCTTTTAAACTTCTGTGGTGTAGTTGGTAGCGCCCTGACTTAGTAATTATAAGTCCTAGATTCAAGTCCCGGTCAGGGTAAAAAGTGATTCATGTTTTCACATAGGTAATGTGCTTATTTACTTATTGTTGGGCCCGAATGATATTGAAAGTTGAATTAAATGCGAAAATGAAGCCGTGAGTGAGGTTGGGGAATCTGTAATATGAACATAGTGGCATTCAGATAGAATGCGTTCATTCTTAAGTATAGCAGATATACTATAAGGTCAGATTCCTTTTAACCCTCTGTGGTGTAGTTGGTAGCGCCTTGACTTAGTAATTATAAGTCCTACGTTCAAGTCCCGATCCGGGTAAAAAATAATTCGTTTTCACATATGTAATGTGCTTATTTGCTTATTGTTGGGCCCGAATGAGATTGGGAGTTGAATTAAATGCGAAAATGAAGTCATGAGTGAGGTTGGGAAATCTTTAATATGAACATAGTGGCATTCAGATAGAATGCGTTCATTCCTAAGTATAACAGATATAAGCTATTAGGTCTGATTCCTTTTAACTTTCTGTGGTGCGGTTGGTAGCGCTTTGACTTAGTAATTATAAGTCCTAGGTTCAAGTCCCCATTGGGGTAAAAAATTATTCATGTTTTCACATATGTAATGTGCTTATTTGGTTATTGTTGGGCCAGAATGAGATTGGGAGTGGAATTAAATTCAAAAATAGAGCCACGAGTGCAGTTGGGAAATCTTTAATATGAACATAGTGGCATTCAGATAAAATGTGTTCTTTCCTAAGTAAAGCAGATATAAGCTGTAAGGTCTGATTCCTTTTAACCTTCTGTGGTGTAGTTGGTAGCGCCTTGACTTAGTAATTATAAGTCCTAGATTCAAGTCCCGGTCATGGTAAAAAGTTATTCATGTTTTCACATATGTAATGTGCTTATTTGGTTATTGTTGGGCCAGAATGAGATTGGGAGTTGAATTAAATGCAAAAATGAAGTCATGAGTGAGGTTGGGGAATCTGTAATATGAACATGGTATCATTCAGATAGAATGCATTTATTCCTAAGTATAGCAGATATAAGCTATAAGGTCTGATTCCTTTTAACCTTCTGTGGTGTAGTTGGTAGCGCCTTGACTTAGTAATTATAAGTCCTAGGTTCAAGTCCATGTCGGGGTAAAAAATTATTTTTATATATATATATATATATATATATATATATATATATATATATATATATATATATATGAATCATTTTATTTTTACCCCGACCGGGACTCGAACCTAAAATGGTTGGGAAAACCCATTAAATAAAATGCCAAAAATATATATATAAAAAGTGACTTTAGCTGGCCACCTTCTCAAAGTACAATGACACGAGATACAGCTAGCAAAATAAAAAAGAACAATTGAAGAAAAGGAGATAAAAAAAAACCACAAAGGGTACATTTACATGGACTTAAGAAATATGAATTATAAATGCTCACCTTGGTTAGTCGGTAATCCCCAGAAACTGGCCGCAAAAGAAATTGAAATCTATATTTGACTAAATTATATTAACAAAAGATTCTTAATAATAGCAATTAAAAAAAAAAAAAATATATATATATATATATATATATATATATATATATATATATATATATATATATATATATATATATATATATATATATATATATATATATATATATATATATATTTTTTTTTTTTTTTTTTTTTAATTACTATTATTAAGAATCTTTTGTTTATACAATTTAGTCAAGTATGGATCTTAATTACTTTTGTGGCCAGTTTGTGGGGATTACCAACTAACCCAGGGGGGCATTTAAGATTGATATCTCTTAATCCCATGTAAATGTACCCTTCTCGGGTATAATAGTGATATAATATGATATAATATCGTCAGGGATATGGCGTATGAGAGTGCATCAGCTGATATGAAGGCGGTAAAACGTTTGCAGATAGTGATTCGTTCTCCCACATCCTCCTCCTCTTCTACCGCTTAATGCAATTGGATATTATGGAGAGAATAGAAAAAAGCATTAAGAACAAACAGCAAACAAACTTGCGATATAATATCGTCAGGGGAATAGCGTGCGAGTGTGCATCAGCTGATACGGAGGGGGAAATATATTTGCAGATAGAGACTCGTTCTTACGCATACTCTTTCTCTTCTACCGCTCATGCGATTGAATTTCATGGAGAGTATGGAAAAGAGCATTAAGGATTAACAGCATTCAAACTTGCCATATAATATCGTCAGGGAAAAAGCGTGCTATAGCAAAAACGTTTGCAGATAGAGGTTTGTTCTCCGGCAACCTCGTCCTCACAGCCACAATGCACATCCCAGTGTATGGCTGTTGCCCACCGCATAATAGAGAGAATTAGTTTGCTTACTGTACAGTAAATCTGTATATACTTTATACTATACATTATTTGAATGTTAATATAAATAACTACAGGTCTTTCTGCTTTATCATGTACTTATAAAATATGTTTTACTTCTCTTATATCTTTGGTATAGTGTGTCAATGTACGGCTGTGAAACGTATCTATGCCCATTATCACTGTTTCTTATGGAAAATGACTCGTTACATTATGCAATTTTCACATTACCCGTCACTTCTGAGAACCTATCTTCGCGTTATTCCAAGATCTAGGTGTGTGTATATATATATATATATATATATATATATATATATATATATATATATATATATATATATATATATATATATATATATATATATATATATATATATAATCAAATAAACTAATGAACATACATGAAAACATTATATATAGTTTGGTGTAGTTGGGAGTGCCTTGGCACTCAACGTGTCTTAGGTTCAAAACCCAACCATCAGCAATATATATATATATATATATATATATATATATATATATATATATATATATATATATATATATATATATATATATATATATATATATATATATATATGTGAATGTTATTACCTAATTGTATTTACGGGAAAGAGCCCAAAGCTCGTGTCTTAACGTCTCCTGATCGATTCCATTTTGTACTTAGTGATACTTAACATGCCTGTATTTAAAACTATGGATTGAAATAGCATTAACTACCTCTTCGCTTAGCGAATTCCAGTTACCAACTACTCTTACACTGAAAAAGTATTTCCTTACATCCTGCAAAGAAGTTTTCTTACGAAACTTCAAACTATGACCTCTTGTTCTAGAGCCAGCCATATCAAAATATTGATCCCTATCCACTCTATCATAACCATGAAGGAATTTAAAGACTGTCACCATATCCCATCTCAGTCTTCTAATTCGAGTGATGGTAAGTTTAATTCCCTCAACCTCTCATCATAACTGAGATTGCATATTTCTGGCACCAGTTTCCTGGTATGTCTTTGAGCTTTTTTAAGCTTAGATATGTGCTTTTTCAAGTGCGGATTCCAAAAGGGGGCTGCATATTCATGTTTTGGCCTCACATAGGTTATATAAATATTTTTGAACATATCCTTGTCCATGTGCCTGAAGGGTACCCTTACATTTGATAAGAAGGCATATGCTGCCCTTACTATGCCATTTATATATATTTCTGGAGAGAAACCTGCCAGTATGTTTTCTCCTACATCTCTCCATTTTCTTTCTCTTGAAGTTGTACTCCAGCCAACGAGTAGTCAAGTTTGTGCCTTCTTGCACTTGTACCCATTATCATTACTTTATATTTTGTAGTATTGGATTTTATTAGCCACTTTTCTGACCAATCATGCAGACTATTTATATCTTCCTGAAGTTCTCTACCTTTGTTCTCGTTTCCTACTTTCTTCACAATATTTGCATCATCTGCAAACATATTTATGAATGAATTTACAGACTCTGGTAGGTCATTTACATATACAAGGAACAAAGGTGGCCCTAAAACTGAACACTGTGGAACTCCACTACTAACTCTTCTCCATTCAGACACTGAGTGTCTTACTCTAACCCTCTGTTCCCTTCCTTCTAAGTAAGTTTTTATCCATTCCAAGACATTTCCACATATTCTAGCCATTGCTTGCAGCTTCCTAATAAGTCTCCCATGTGGAACAGTGTCAAACGCTTTCTGGAAGTCTAGGAATATGCAATCTGCCCAGCCCTCTCTTTCCTGTAAGATTCGGCTTACCTCATCATAAAATTCTAATAAGTTTGTTACTGTTGATCTACCTTCTCTGAAGACATGTTGCCTCACTGACATAATGTTGAAGGATTCCAAGTGAAGAGAGATATGTTTCCTTAGTAGTTTCTCCATAACTTTGCAAACTATGCAGGTCAAGGAAACTGGTCTATAGTTCAGAGCCGTATCCCTCCTTCCCTTTTTGAAGATAGGTATCACATTTGCTTTTTTCCAGCATCATGGAATCTCCCCTGACTCCAGTGACTTTTTAAATATGATACTTAGTGCCACTGATATTGAGTTTGCGCATTTTTTAAGTACATGAGGGGATATGTCATCAGGACCTGTAGCTTTATGAACATCTAACTCCATCAACGCTTTGCATACCTCTGTGGCTGTAAGGTTGATGTTCTTTAATACCGGCCCATGAGCTTCTATCTCTGCAATTTGAGGGGGTGGGGTATTTTCTACTGTAAATACTGACTGAAACTCATTGTTCAGTTCTTTGCAGATCTCTTCATCCGTCTCAGTGATGCTTCCATCCGCTCTCTTTAGCCTTAAAACCTGTTCTTTTACCTTCAGTTTTCCTCTGATAAAGCTGTGGAAAAGCTTGGGATTTTTTTTAGCCTTCCTGGTGATGTCCCTTTCATAGTCTCTCTCTGCCTCCCTTCTTTTACTTAGGTAGTCATTTCTTGCTCTTTTGTAGGTTTGCCAGGCATTTATGTTTTTTCTCCTCCTATACCTTTTCCAGCATATGTCTCTCCACTCCTTAGTTCTTTTACACTCATTATTGAACCATTTCTCTCTGGCATGAATTACACCTACTTTGGTGACAGGTATGCAACAATCTACTATCTTCCCATATTTCTCACAAAAGATGTCATACATTTCTTGTACAGATTTGTTGTAAAATAAGGTTCTCCAGTCAATAACTGTAAAAAGCTCATTCATTTTGATGTAATATCCTTTCGGATAGTTCCTCCTCATGTCTTCAGTGCCTCTACTCTCAGGCAGAATATCTTCAATGATATACTCCATCAACAACACACAGTGGTCACTCTTTCCAATTGGTGGTTCATACTCAATTTTTTCAATATCCAACACATTATCTGTGAATACTGTGTGTGTGAATGCGTGTGTGTGTTTGAGAGTGGGTGATTACCTAATTGTGCTTATGGGAATGAGTCCAAAGCTCGTATCTTCCCGTCTCCTCATCCCTTCCATATTGTATTTAGTGATACTTATCACAGCTGTCCTTAAAACTATGGACTGAGTTACCATTAACTACCTCCTCATTTAGCAAATTCCAATTATCAACTGCTCTTACACTAAAAAAAAGTAATCTTTACATCCAGCAAAGAAGTTTTTTTTACGAAGTTTCAAACTATGACCTTTAGTTCTAGAACCAGCCACATCAAAATATCGATCCCTATCCACTCTATCATAACCATGAAGGAATTTATAGACTGTCACCATATCCCCCTTTAATCGTCTAGCATCAACTGATGGTAAATCTAATTCCCTCAGCCTCTCATCATAACTGAATTGCGTATTTCTGGCACCAGTTTCTTAGGATGTCTTTGAAGTTTTTCAAGCTTAGCTATGTGCTTTTTCAAGTGCGGATTCCAAAAGGGGACTGCATATTCAAGTCTTGGCCTCACATTGGTTACATAAATATTTCTGAACATTTCCTTGTCCATGTGCCTGAAGGCTACCCTTACATTTCATTATAAAGCATATGCTTTCCTTACTATACCATTTATATGTATTTCTGGAGACAAATCTGCCAGTATGTTTACTTCTAGATCTCTCTCATTTTCTGTCTCTTGAAGTTGTACACCTGCCATCGAGTAGTCAAAGTTGGAAATTCTTGCACTTGTACCCATTCTCATTACCTTACATTTTGAAGAATTGAGTTTCATTAGCCACTTTTCTGACCACTCATGCAGACTATTTAGATCATTCTGAAGTTTTCTACCATTGTTCTCGTTTCCTACTTTCTTCACAGTCTTTGCATCATCTGCAAACATATTCATGAATGAATTTACAGACTCTGGTAGCTCATTTACATATACAATGAACAAAAGTGGCCCTCAAACTGAACCATGTGGAACTCCACTACTAACTCTTCTCCATTCAGACACTGAGTGTCTTACTCTAACCTTCTGTTCCCTTCCTTCTAAGTAAGTTTTTATCCATTCCAAGACATTTCCACCTAATCTAGCCATTGCTTGCAGCTGCTTAATAAGTGTCCTGTGCTGAACAGTGTCAAATGCTTTCTGGAAGTCTAGGAATATGCAATCTGCCCAGCCCTCTCTTTCCTGTAAGATTCAGCTTACCTCATAATAAAATTCTAATAAGTTTGTTACTATTGATCTACCTTCTCTGAAGCCATGTTGTCTCCCTGACAAAAAGTTGAAGGCTTCCAAGTGAAGAGAGATATGTTTCTTGAGTAGTTTCTCCATAACTTTGTAAACTATGCTGGTCAAGGAAACTGGTGTATAGTTTAGACCCTTATCCCTCCCATTTTTGAAGATAGGATTCACGTTCGCATGTTTCCAGCATCTTGGATTCTTCCCTGACTCCAGTGACTTTTTAAATATGATACTTAGTGCCACTGATATTGAGTCTGCACATTTTTTAAGTACATGAGGGTATATATCATCAGGACCTGTAGCTTTATGGACATCTAACTCCATCAGCGCTTTGCATACCTCTGTGGCTGAAAAGTTGATGTTCTCTAATACCGGCCCTTGAGCATCTATCTCTTCAATCTGAGGGGGTGGGGTATTTTCTACTGTAAATACTGACTGAAACTGCTTGTTCAATTCTTTGCAGATCTCTTCATCCGTCTCAGTGATGCCTCCATCCGCTCTCTTAAGCCTTAAAACCTGCGCCCATGACACTGTGGAGCAGGCCCTGACTTCTGCGTGACAGGCTATGCAGGCAGCATCTACTATCTTCCCATATTTTTACAAAAGATGCCATACATTTATTGTACAGATTTGTGGTAAAATAAGGTCCTCCAGTCAATAACTGCAAAAAGCTCATTCATTTTGATGCAATCTCCTTTCTTATAGTTCCTCCTCATGTCCTCTGTACCTTTGCTCTTAGATAGAACATCTTCAATGATATACTCCATCAACAACACACAGTGGTCACCCTTTCCAATTGGTGGTTCATACTCAATTTTTTCAATATCCAACACGTTATCTGTGAATACTAGATCAAGTAGTGATGGCTCATCCCCACCCCTTGCCCTCATTGGTTCCAGTTCATGTTGGTGTAGGAAATTTCATTGTACGCAATCTAGGAATCTTGCCCCGAATGAGTCCTCACCTCTGTGTGGGTCAAGATTTATCCAATCTATCTCTTTATGTTTAAAATCTCCCATAATCAAAATCCTAATTTTTTGTCCCCCATGCCATATCAAGAACTGAGTTTATGACTTCAATAGTACCTATATGACTTTCCTCATAAACTTCTAGCCTATTTTGGTTCCTTGGTGGGTTATATACAAATGTTATTATAATGCTCTCTGACCCAGTATTTATGCGAGCAACAGGAAATTCCATTTACTCACTTTCTATAGCCAAGTTTAATTCTTCAACCTGAATCCTTTCACTTATGAGAAGTGCTATCTCTCCACCAGTCCTCTCAGATCTTTCAAACCTTAATATTCTGAGGCCCTTAGGAAAAACTGTGGCACTTTTTTTGTCCTCACTCAACTTAGTCTCTGTAACTCTCACTATATCTGCCTTACTGTTGTGAATCCTATCTTTAAATGCTACTGCCTTACCAGCTAATCCAACAGCATTTTTGTATAACAGTCTTAATGAGGCTCCATCCCCTGATCTTCTGTCATTATCTTCTTTATCTCCCCTTTGTCTGGAAGAACTCTGAAATGTGTGTGTGTGTAATTAACTAATTGTGCTCACGGGAAAGAGCGTCATGCTAGTAGCTCCCCGTCTCCTGGACGGTTCCATTTTTGTACGTAGTGATACTTATCATACTTGTACTTAAAACTATGGATTGAGTTAGCATTAACTACCTCCTCGTTTAGCGAATTCCAATCATCAAATATCCTTACACTAAAGAAGTACTTCCTTACATCCTGCATTGAAGTTTTCTTACCAAGCTTCAGACTATGACCTCTATTTCTTGTACTAGCCATATCAAAATATCGATCCTTATTCACTCTGTCATAACCATGAAGGAATTTAAAAACCGTCACCATATCCCCCTAATTCTTCTAGCTTCGAGTGATGGTAAGTCTAATTCCTCTAGTCTCTCCTTATAAGTGAGAATGGGTATTTCTGTCTCCAGTTTCGTGGCTTGTGTGTCAACGTTTTCCAGCTAAAGTATGTGTTTTTTCAAGTGTGGAATCCAAAAGGGGTTGCATAGTCAAGCTTTGGCTTCATGTAGTTTACCTATATATTTCTGAACATTTCCTTGTCCATGTGCCTGAAGGCTACCCTTACATATGCTAAGAAAGCTTTATATACATTTCAGGAAACAAATCTGCCTTTATGTTTACTCCCATATCTCTCTTATTCTCTGTCTCTTGATGTTCTACTCCTGCTATTGAGTATTCAAGCTTGAACCTTCTAGAACATGTACCCATTCTCATTATCTTGCAATTAGAAGTATTAAATTGCATTAGATACTTTTTTGACCACTCATACAGATTATTTAATTCTTCCTGACGTTCTGTGCCATTGTTCTTGTCTCTTACTCTCTTCACAGTTTTTGCATCATCTGCAAACATTTTCATGAATGAATTAAGAGCCTCTGGTAAGTCATTAAAATATTCAAGGAACAAAAGTGGCTCGAATATTGAACCCTGTGGAACTCCACTACTAACTCTTCTCCATTCAGACACTGAGTGTCTTACTCTAACCCTCTGTTCCCTTCCTTCTAAGTTAGTTTTTATCCATTCCAAGACATTTCCACCTATTCTAGCCATTGCTTGCAGCTTTTTAATAACTCTCTCGTGTGGGACAGTGTCAAATGTTTTCTGGGAGTCTAGGAATATGCAATCTGCCCAGCCCTCTCTTTCCTGTATGATTCGGCTTTCCTCATAAAAAAATGCTAATAAGTTTGTTACTGGTGATCTACCTTCTCTGAAGCCATGTTGTCTCACTGACAAACAGTTGAAAGATTCCAAGTGAAGAGAAATATGTTTCCTTAGTATTTTCTCCATAACTTTGCAAACCATGCTGGTCAAGGAAACAGGTGTATTGTTTAGAGCCATATATCTCCTTCCCCTTTTGAAAATAGGTACCAAGTTCGCTTGTTTAGAGCATCTTGGAATCTCCCCTGACTCCAGCAACTTTTTAAATTTGATACTTAGTGCCGCTGATATTGAATTAGCGCATTCTTAAGTACATAAGAGGATATAACATAAGGATCTGTAGCTTTATGGACATCTAAGTCCATCAGCGTTTTGCATACCTCAATGGCTGAAAAGATGATGTTCTCTAATAACGACCTATGAGCTTTTATCTCTGCAATCTGAGGGGGTGGGGTATTTTCTACTGTAAATACTGACTGAACCTCCATGTTTAATTCTTTGTAGATATCTTCATCTGTCTCGGTGATGCTTCCATCTGCACTCTTAAGCTTTAAAACCAGTTCTTTTACCTTCCGTTTTTCTCTGATAAAGCTGTGGAAAAGCATGGGATTTTGTTTAGCCTTCCTGGTGATATTCCTTTCATAGTCTCTCTCTACTCCCCTCTTTTACTTAGGTAATCATTTCTTGCTCTTTTGTAGGTTTCCCAGGCATTTATGTTTTTCCTCCTTCTTTACCTTTTCCAGCATTTGTCTCTTCACTCCTTAGCTCTTTTACACTCATTATTGAACCATTTCTCTCTGGCATAAATTACACCTACTTTGGTGACAGGTATGCAGCAATCTACTATCTTCCCATATTTCTCACAAAAGATGTCATACATTTCTTGTACAGATTTGTCGTAAAATAAGGTTCTCCAGTCAATAACTGTAAAAAGCTCATTCATTTTGATGTAATCTTCTTTCGGATAGTTCCTCCTCATGTCTTCAGTGCCTCTACTCTCAGGCATAATATCTTCAATGATATACTCCATCAACAACACACAGTGGTCACTCTTTCCAATTGGTGGCTCATACTCAATTTTTTCAATATCCAACACATTATCTGTGAATACTAGATCAAGTAGTGATGGCTCATCCCCACCCCTTGCCCTCATTGGTTCCATTACATGTTGGTGTAGGAAATTTCATTGTACGCAATCTAGGAATCTTGCCCCGAATGAGTCCTCACCAATGTGTGGGTCAAGATTTATCCAATCTATCTCTTTATGTTTAAAATCTCCCATAAAAAAATCCTAATTTTTTTTCTCCCATACCATGTTAACAACTGAGTTTATGACTTCAATAGTACCTATGTAACTTTCCTCATAAACTTCTAGCCTATTTTGGTTCCTTGGTGGGTTTTATACAACTGTTATTATAATGCTCTCTGACCCAGTATTTATGTGAGCAACAAGAAATTCCATTTACTCACTTTCTATAGCCAAGTTTATTTCTTCAACCTGAATCCTTTCACTTGTGAGAAGTGCTATCCCTCCACCAGTCCTCTCAGATCTTTCAAACCTTAATATTCTGAGGCCCTTAGGAAAAACTGTGGCACTTTTTTTGTCCTCACTCAACTTAGTCTCTGTACCTCTCACTATATCTGCCTTACTGTTGTGAATCCTATCTTTAAATGCTACTGCCTTACCAGCTAATCCAACAGCATTTTTGTATAACAATCTTAATGAGGCTCCATCCCCTGATCTTCTGTCATTATCTTCTTTATCTCCCCTTTGTCTGGAAGAACTCTGAAATGTGTGTGAGTATGTGTAATTAACTAATTGTGCTCACGGGAAAGAGCGTCATGCTAGTAGCTCCCCGTCTCCTGGACGGTTCCATTTTTGTACGTAGTGATACATATCATACTTGTACTTAAAACTATGGATTGAGTTAGTATTAACTACCTCCTCGTTTAGCGAATTCCAATCATCAAATATCCTTACACTAAAGAAGTACTTCCTTACATCCTGCAATGAAGTTTTCTTACCAAGCTTCAAACTATGACCTCTAGTTCTTGTACTAGCCATATCAAAATATCGATCCTTATTCACTCTGTCATAACCATGAAGGAATTTAAAAACCGTCACCATATCCCCCTAATTCTTCTAGCTTCGAGTGATGGTACATCTAATTCTTCTAGTCTCTCCTTATAAGTGAGAATGGGTATTTCTGTCTCCAGTTTCGTGGCTTGTGTGTCAACGTTTTCCAGCTAAAGTATGTGTTTTTTCAAGTGTGGAATCCAAAAGGGGTTGCATAGTCAAGCTTTGGCTTCATGTAGTTTACATATATATTTCTGAACATTTCCTTGTCCATGTGGCTGAAGGCTACCCTTTCATATGCTAAGAAAGCATTATATGCATTTCCGGAAACAAATCTGCCTTTATGTTTACTCCCAGATCTCTCTTATTCTCTGTCTCTTGATGTTCTACTCCTGCTATTGAGTATTCAAGCTTGGACCTTCTAGAACATGTACCCATTCTCATTATCTTGCAATTAGAAGTATTAAATTGCATTAGATACTTTTTTGACCGCTCGTACAGATTATTTAATTCTTCCTGACGTTCTCTACCATTGTTCTTGTCTCTTACTCTCTTCACAGTCTTTGCATCATCTGCAAACATTTTCATGAATGAATTAACAGACTCTGGTAAGTCATTTACATATTCAAGGAACAAAAGTGGCTCGAATATTGAACCCTGTGGAACGCCACTACTAACTCTTCTCCATTCAGACACTGAGTGTCTTACTCTAACCCTCTGTTCCCTTCCTTCTAAGTTAGTTTTTATCCATTCCAAGACATATCCACCTATTCTAGCCATTGCTTGCAGCTTTTTAATAACTCTCCCGTGTGAGACAGTGTCAAATGTTTTCTGGAAGTCTAGGAATATGCAATCTGCCCAGCCCTCTCTTTCCTGTATGATTCGGCTTTCCTCATAAAGAAAATGCTAATAAGTTTTTTACTGGTGATCTACCTTCTCTGAAGCCATGTTGTCTCACTGACAAACAATTGAAAGTTTCCAAGTGAAGAGAAATATGTTTCCTTAGTATTTTCTCCATAACTTTGCAAACCATGCTGGTCAAGGAAACAGGTGTATTGTTTAGAGCCATATATCTCCTTCCCCTTTTGAAAATAGGTACCAAGTTCGCTTGTTTAGAGCATCTTGGAATCTCCCCTGACTCCAGCAACTTTTTAAATATGATACTTAGTGCCGCTGATATTGAATTAGTGCATTCTTAAGTACATAAGAGGATATAACATAAGGATCTGTAACTTTATGGACATCTAAGTCCATCAGCGCTTTGCATACCTCATTGGCTGATAAGATGATGTTCTCTAATACCGGCCTATGAGCTTTTATCTCTGCATTCTGAGGGGGTGGGGTATTTTCTACTGTAAGTACTGACTAAACTTCCATGTTCAATTCTTTGTAGATCTCTTCATCTGTCTCAGTGATGCTTCCATCTGCACTCTTTAGCTTTATAACCAGTTCTTTTACCTTCAGTTTTTCTCTGATAAAGCTGTGGAAAAGCATGGGATTTTGTTTAGCCTTCCTGGTGATATTCCTTCATAGTCTCTCTCTGGCTCCCCTCTTTTACTTAGGTAATTATTTCTTGCTCTTTTGTAGGTTTCCCAGGCATTTATGTTTTTCCTCCTTCTTTACCTTTTCCAGCATTTGTCTCTTCACTCCTTAGCTCTTTTACACTCATTATTGAACCATTTAACTCTGCCATGAAGTACTCCTCTTTTTTTTTTTTTTTTTTTTTTTTTTTTTTTTTTTTTTACGACAGGTATACAGCAGTCTACTATCTTCCCATATTCCTCACAAAAGATGTCGTACATTTCTTTTACAGATTTGTTGTAAAATAAGGTCCTCCAGTCATTAGCTGCAAAAAGGTCATTCATTTGGATGTAGTCTCCTTTCGGATAGTTAATCCTCGTGTCCTCAGTAGCTCTACTCTCAGGCAGAACATCTTCAGTTTTGTACTATGTGATAGTTATCACACTTGTCCTTAAAACTATGGATTGACTCAGCATTAACTACCTCTTGGCTTAACGAATTCCAATTGTCAACTTCACTTACACCAAAAAAGTACTTCATTACATCCTGAAAGGAAGTTTTTCTTACGAAGTTTCAAACTATGACCTCTCGTTCTTAGTGCCAGCCATATCAAAATATCGATTCCTATCCACTCTGTCATAAACATGAAGGAATTTAAAAACTGTCACCATTTCCCCTTCTATTCTCTAGCTTCGAGTGATGGTAAGTCTAATTCCTTCAGCCTCTCGTCATAACTGAAATTGCGTTTTCTGGCACCAGTTTCGTGGGATGTCTTTGAACTTTTTCCAACTTAGCTACGTGCTTTTTCAAGTGTGGATTCCATAAGGGGGTTGCATATTTAAGCTTTGGCCTCAAATAGGTTACATAAATATTTGTAAACATTTTCATGTCCACGTGCCTGAAGGCTACCATAATATTTGCTAAGAAAGCATATGCTGCCCTTACTATGCCATTTATATGCATTTCTGGGGACAAATCGGCCTGCATGTTTACTCCTAGATCTCTCTCATTCTTTGTCTCTTGAAGTTGTACTCTTGCCATCGAGTAGTCAAGCATGGGCCTTCTTGCACTAGTAACCATTCTCATTACCTTACATTTTGAAATATTGAATTTCATTAGCCACTTTTCTGACCACTCATGCAGACTATTTAGATCTTCCTGAAGTTCTCTACCATTGTTCTCGTTTCTTACTTTTTTCACAATCTTTGCATCATCTGCAATCATATTCATGAATGAATTTACAGACTCTGGTAGGTCATTTACATATACAAGGAACATAAGTGGCCCTAAAACTGAACCCAGTGGAACTCCACTACTAACTCTTCTCCATTCTGACACAAAGTCTTAGTCTAACCCTCTGTTGCCTTACTTCTAAGTTCCCGATCATGAGACAAGAAGTTACAAGCTTTGGGCTCTTTCTCGTTAGCACAATTAGATTATTACAACACACAGTGGCCACTCTTTCCAATTGGTGGTTATATTCAATTTTTTTTTTAATATCCAACACATCTGTGAATACTAGATCAAGTAGCGATGGCTCTTCCCTACCCCTATCCCTCGTTGGTTCCAGTATTTGTAGGCAATCTTGGAACCTTGCCCCGATTAAGTCCTCACCACTGTGTGAGTCAAGATTTATCCAATCTATATCTCTATGATTAAAATCTACCATAAGCAAATATCCTACATTTTCTCTCCAGTGCAATGTTGACAACTGAGTGTATGATTTCAATAGTACCTTTATGACTTTCCTCATAAACTTCTGTCTATGTTGGTTCCTCGGTGGTTTTTTATACAACAGTTATTATAATGCTCTCTGACCCTGTTTTTGTGCGAGCAACAAGAAATTCCTTGAACTCACTTTCTATACAAAGTTTATATCTTCAACCTGAATCCTTTCACTTATGAGCACTGCTATCCCTCCACCAGTCCTCTCAGATCTTTCAACCCTGAAGCTCTTAGGAAAAACTGTGACACTGCTTATGTCCTCACTTAACATAGTCTCTGTAACTGCTACTATATCTGCCTTACTGTTGAGAATCCTATCTTTTAATTCAACTCCCTTACCAGTTATGCCATTAGCATTTGTGTATTACAAATTTCATGAGGCCCCATCCCCTGATCTTTTATCACTGTCTTCTATATCTCCCCTTTGTCTGGAAAAGTTCTGAAATGAAATTTTTTCTCCTCTTCTTCATTTCTTTCCTCATTTAACCTTCTAGCCTCTTGCAACAAGTTTTTGATCATTTCCATCTCTTTCTGTGCTCTGTTTCATCTAATGAACACTATTTTGAATTCTTAAGGTCTTTTAGACCTTTTATCCTCATCAGTATTTCTCTACATGTGTCCCCTCTCTCAAAGGTTACTTTTGTTGGTCTTTGCTATTGCTCCCTAGAATATTTACCGAGTTGGTGAATGTTTACAATATACTCAGGACCACATACTACTCCAAGCTTCCTTATCAGGTGTAAAATCCTAGCTTTATTTTCTTCAAGTCTCCCGTGCCATGTTGGCTGGGATTTTCTTATACCTGAGATTATCATTGTCTTCTCTTTATCAAGTGCCTGTTTAATCAGTGGATTAGCCCTTTCCATCACAACGTTTTCATTTTCTCTATCACCGTTTCTTTATAGTCAACTGTTTGTATGTTTTCCAGTGCCTCCTTCCTCACAGCCTCTTTTACTGTCACATTTCCCTTTAATGCATCAGCAAAGAAGTTTTCATGGCATCATGTTCCGTATTCAGCTCCTGAAACTCTTTTCTAAACTGTTCGATGTTTTCCTCAATCTGGACATTCCAAGCTGCAATCTCATCTCTCTCAGAAGAGAGCAGTGAATTAACATTTAATTCATTCAGGTTGTCATTCATCTGTTTGTTGTCATCTTCTTGTTTATATATTCTGGTTTCTAGTTCACTCTTTTCCCCTTCCAGCTTCTTTATTCATTTTTCTAGTTCTTTTCTCTCTTCCCCTTGTGCTTTATTTGCTTCCTCCAAAAATCTTATTTCTTCTCTGAGTGTTTCATTCTCTCTCATTTCTCTATCCATATTCTGAATTTTATCATTCAGGTTTATTACCATTGTCTCCAATTCCTAGACATTTTGCCTCAATCATTTAACAACCACCCCTCAATACGCAATCTCGGTTATGATGAGAGGCTGAGGGAATTAGACTTGCCATCACTCGAAGCTAGAAGAGTAAGGGGGGATATGGTGACAGTCTTTAAATTCCTTCATGGTTATGATGGAGTGGATAGGGATCGATATTTCGATATGGCTGGCTCTAGAACTAGAGGTCATAGTTTGAAGCTTCGGAAGAAAACTTGTTTGCAGGATGTAAGGAAATACTTTTTCAGTGTAAGAGTAGTTGATAATTGGAATTCGCTAAGCGAGGAGGTAGTTAATGCTACCTCAATCCATAGTTTTAAGGACAGGTATGATAAGTATCACTAAGTCTAAAAATGGAACCGATCAGGAGACGGGAAGATACGAGCTTTGGGCTCTTTCCCGTAAACACAATTAGGTAATCACAATTAGGTAATCACTCCTCGCCTGACCATTGAATGGACAGAATAGAGAGAAGAAAGAAAAAAAGAGAGAAAATTTTTTCTACTTAAGCTTCACACACAATATCTGTATCTTCATATCAGTACTGTTTAGTTACTTAGATCATCTCTTTTCTGGTAACACATATCCAAACTTAAAATTTTACTTTGGTAATTTCAGAAGAGAAAGTAAATGCAAAGCAAAAGCCCAATTGAAGAAAAATTCGAATTTGTGTCTGAGAAGAAAACCTCCTGTTTTTGCTATATATTCTTCTTAACTGCTAAACTAGTTATTTCAGATGAAACAAGAATATTAATCACCTGTTAACCAAGGTTTGTTATTACAGGATCAGAATTTAAATCTAACTCAATTTATGCAAAAAATTATCAAAGAAAACAAAGCAAAAAGTACTGTTGACAGGTGTATTTCACTTATTTATTTAATTATTCAATTACTTTGCATAACAAACTAACTATCCCAATTTACATAAAAAAATTAGGTAATATGATGTGATGACTTTGCCTCTGGCAATTCTTCTAAACTTCCTTCATGGCATGGCATATATATATATATATATATATATATATATATATATATATATATATATATATATATATATATATATATATATATATATATATATATATATACATATATATATATATATATATATATATATATATATATATATATATATATATATATATATATATATATATATATATATATATATATATATATATATATATATATATATATATATATGTATGTATGTGATTACCTAATTGTGATTACCTAATTGTGTTTACGGGAAAGAGCCCAAAGCTCGTATCTTCCCGTCTCCTCATCGGTTCCATTTTATACTTAGTGATACTTATCATACCTGTCCTTAAAACTATGGATTGAGATAGCATTAACTACCTCCTCGCTTAGCCAATTCCAATTATCAACTACTCTTACACTGAAAAAGTATTTTCTTACATCCTGCAAAGAAGTTTTCTTACGAAGCTTCAAACTATGACCTCTAGTTCTAGAGCCAGCCATATCAAAATATCGATCCCTATCCACTCTATCATAACCATGAAGGAATTTAAAGACTGTCACCATATCCCCCCCTCACTCTTCTAGCTTCGAGTGATGGTAAGTCTAATTCCCTCAGCCTCTCATCATAACTGAGATTGCGTATTTCTGGCTACCAGTTTCGTGGCATGTCTTTGAACTTTTTCAAGCTTAGCTATGTGCTTTTTCAAGCGCGGATTCCAAAAGGGGGCTGCATATTCGAGTTTTGGCCTCACATAGGTTACATAAATATTTCTGAACATTTCCTTGTCCATGTGCCTGAAGGCTACCCTTACATTTGATAAGAATGCATATGCTGCCCTTACTATGCCATTTATATGTATTTCTGGAGACAAATCTGCAAGTATGTTTACTCCTAGATCTCTCTCATTTTCTGTCTCTTGAAGTTTTACTCCAGCCACCGAGTAGTCAAGCTTGTGCCTTCTTGCACTTGTACCCATTCCCAATACCTTCATTTTGAAGTATTGAATTTCATTAGCCACTTTTCTGACCACTCATATCAGACTATTTAGATCTTCCTGAAGTTCTCTACCATTGTTCTCGTTTCCTACTTTCTTCACAATCTTTGCATCATCTGCAAACATATTCATGAATGAATTTACAGACTCTGGTAGGTCATTTACATATACAAGGAACAAAAGTGGCCCTAAAACTGAACCCTGTGGAACTCCACTACTAACTCTTCTCCATTCAGACGCTGAGTGTCTTACTCTAACCCTCTGTTCCATTCCTTCTAAGTAAGTTTTTATCCATTCCAAGACATTTTCACCTATTCTAGCCATTGCTTGCAGCTTCCTAATAAGTCTCCAATGTGGAACAGTGTCAAACACTTTCTGGAAGTCTAGGAATATGCAATCTGCCGAGCCCTCTCTTTCCTGTAAGAGTCGGGTTACCTCATCATAAAATTCTAATATGTTTGTTACTGTTGATCTACCTTCTCTGAATCCATGTTGCCTCACTGACAGAAAGTTGAAGGATTCCAATTGAAGAGAGATATGTTTCCTTAGTAGTTTCTCCATAACTTTGCAAACTATGCTGGTCAAGGAAGCTGGTCTATACTTCAGAGCCGTATGCCTCCTTCCCATTTTGAAGATAGGTATCACATTTGCTTGTTTCCAGCATCTTGGAATCTCCCCTGACTCCAGTGACTTTTTAAATATGATACCCAGTGCCACTGATATTGAGTTTGTGCATTTTTTAAGTACGTGAGGGGATATGTCATCAGGACCTGTAGCTTTATGAACATCTAAATCGATCAGTGCTTTGCATACCTCTGTGGCTGTAAGGTTGATGTTCTTTAATACCGGTCCTTGAGCTTCTATCTCTACAATCTGAGGGGGTGCGGTATTTTCTACTGTAAATACTGACTGAAACTCCTTGTTCAATTCTTTGCAGATCTCTTCATCCGTCTCAGTGATGATTCCATCCGCTCTGTGTATGTATATATATATATATATATATATATATATATATATATATATATATATATATATATATATATATATATATATATATATATATATGTATATATATATATATATATATATATATATATATATATATATATATATATATATATATATATATATATATATATATATATATATATATATATATATATGTATATATATATGTATATATATATATATATATATATATATATATATATATATATATATATATATATATATATATATATATATATATATATATATATATATATATATATATATATATATATATATATATATATGTATATGTATATGTATATATATATATATATATATATATATATATATATATATATATATATATATATATATATATATATATATATATATATATATATATATATATATATATATATATATATATATATATATATATATATATATATATATATATATATATATATATATATGTATATATATATATATATATATATATATATATATATATATATATATATATATATATATATATATATATATATATTTCTATATATGTATGTGTGTATGTATATGTGTATGTGTATGTATAGATAAGTATATGTGTGTGTAATTACCTAATTGCCTAATTGTAATAACCTAATTTTGTTTACGGGAAAGAGCCCAAAGCTCGTATCTTCCCGTCTCCTGATCGGTTCCATTTTATGCTTAGTGATACCTATCATACCTGTCCTTAAAACTATGGATTGAGATAGCATTACCTACCTCCTCGCTTAGCAAATTCCAATTATCAACTACTCTTTCACTAGAACAGTACTTCCTTACATCCTGCAAAGAAGTTTTCTTACGAAGCTTCAAACTATGACCTCTAGTTCTGGAGCCAGCCATATCAAAATATCGATCCCTATCAACTATATCATAACCATGAAGGAATTTAAAGACTGTCACCATATCCCCTCTCAATCTTCTAGCTTCGAGTGATGGTAAGTCTAATTCAATCAGCAACTCATCATAACTGAGATTGCGTATTTCTCGTACCAGTTTCGTGGCATGTCTTTGAACTTTTTCAAGCTTAGCTATGTGCTTTTTCAAGTGTGGATCCCAAAAGGGGGCTGCATATTCGAGTTTTGGCCTCACATAGGTTACATAAATATTTTTGAACATTTCCTTGTCCATGTGCCTGAAGGCTATCCTTACATTTGATAAGAATGCATATGCTGCCCTTACTATGCCATTTATATGTATTTCTGGAGACAAATCTGCCAGTATGTTTACTCCTAGATCTCTCTCATTTTCTGTCTCTTGAAGTTGTACTCCAGCCACCGAGTACTCAAGCTTGGGCTTTCTTGCACTTGTACCCATTCTCATTACCTTACATTTTGAAGCATTGAATTTCATTAGCCACTTTTCTGACCACTCATGCAGACTATTTAGATCTTCCTGAAGTTCTCTACCATTGTTCTCATTTCCTACTTTCTTCACAATCTTTGCATCATCTGCAAACATATTTATGAATAAATTTACAGACTCTAGTAGGTCATTTACATATACAAGGAACAAAAGTGGCCCTAAAACTGAACCCTGTGGAACTCCACTACTAACTCTTCTCCATTCAGACACTGAGTGTCTTACTGTAACCCTCTGTTCCATTCCTTCTAAGTAAGTTTTTATCCCTTCCAAGACATTTTCACCTATTGTAGCCATTGCTTGCAGCTTCCTAATAAGTCTCCCATATGGAACAGTGTCAAACGCTTTCTGGAAGTCTAGGAATATTCAATCTGCCGAGCCCTCTCTTTCCTGTAAGATTCGGCTTACCTCATCATAAAATTCTAATAAGTTTGTTACTGTTGATCTACCTTCTCTGAATCCATGTTGCCTCACTGACAAAAGGTTGAAGGATTCCAAGTGAAGAGAGATATGTTTCCTTAGTAGTTTCTCCATAACTTTGCAAACTATGCTGGTCAAGGAAACTGGTATATAGTTCTGAGCCATATGCCTCCTTCCCTTTTTGAAGATAGGTATCACATTTGCTTGTTTCCAGCATCATGGAATCTCCCCTGACTCCAGTGACTTTTTAAATATGATACCCAGTGCCACTGATATTGAGTTTAAGCATTTTTTAAGTACATGAGAAGATATGTCATCAGGACCTGTATTTTTATGAACATCTAAATCCATCAGCGCTTTGCATATCTCTGTGGCTGTAAGGTTGATGTTCTCTAATACCGGCCCTTGAGCTTCTATCTCTACAATCTGAGGGGGTGGGGTATTTTTAGCTGTAAATACTGACTGAAACTCCTTGTTCAATTCTTTGCAGATCTCTTCATCCGTCTCAGTGATGCTTCCAAGCGCTCTCATTAGCCTTAAAACCTGTTCTTTTACCTTCAGTTTTCTTCTGATAAAGCTGTGGAGAAGCTTGGGATTTTCTTTAGCCTTCCTGGTGATGTCCCTCTCATAGTCTCTCTCTGCCTCTCTCCTTTTACTTAGGTAGTCATTTCTTGCTCTTTTGTATGTTTGCCAGGCATTTATGTTTTTTCTCCTCCTATACCTCTTCTAGCATTTGTCTCTCCACTCCTTAGCTCTTTTACACCCATTATCGAACCATTTCTCTCTGGCATGAATTACACCTACTTTGGTGACAGGTATGCAACAATCTACTATCTTCCCATATTTCTCACAAAAGATGTCATACATTTCTTGTACAGATTTGTTGTAAAATAAGGTTCTCCAGTTAATAACTGCAAAAAGCTCATTCATTTTGATATAATCACCTTTTGGATAGTTCCTCCTCATATCCTCAGTGCCTCTACTCTCAGGCAGAATATTTTCAATGATATACTCCATCAACAATACACAGTGGTCACTCTTTCCAATTGGTGGTTCATACTCAATATTTTCAATATCCAACACATTATCTGTGAATGCTAGATCAATTAGTGATGGCTCATCCCCACCCCTGGCCCTCGTTGGCTCCATTACATGTGCTTGTAGGAAATTCCCTTATACGCAATCTAGGAATCTTGCCCCGAATGAGTCCTCACCACTGTGTGGTTCAAGATTTATCCAATCTATCTCTATGATTTAAATCTCCCATAATCAAAATCCTACATTTTCTCTCCTGTGCCATGTTAACAACTGAGTTTATGACTTCAATAGTACCTATATGACTTTCCTCATAAACTTCAAGCCTATTCTGGTTCCTTGGTGGGTTATATACAACAGTTATTATAATGCTCTCTGACCCAGTATTTATGCGAGCAACAAGAAATTCCTTGAACTCACTTTCTATAGCCAAGTTTATTTCTTCAACTTTAATCCTTTCACTTATGAGCAGTGCTATCCCTCCACCAGTCCTCTCAGATCTTTCAACCCTTAATATTCTGAAGCCCTTAGGAAAAACTGTGACACTGTTTATGTCCTCATTCAACGTAGTCTCTGTAATTGCTACTATATCTGCCTTACTGTTGTGAATCCTATCATTTAATTCTACTGCCTTACCAGCTAATCCTTAAGCATTTGTGTATAACAATCTTAATGAGGCCCCATCCCCTGTTCTGTAATTATCTTCTTTATCTCCCCTTTGTCTGGAAGAACTCTGAAATGAAAATTTTTCTTCTCTTCTTCATTTCTTTCTTCATTTAACCTTCCTGCCTCTTCCAACAAGTTTTTGATCTTTCCCATCTCTCCCTGTGTTCTGTATCGTCTAATGAACACTTCTTTGAATTCTTGAAGATCTATTAGACTTTTTTTTTCTCAACAATATTTCCCTACATGTTTCCCCTCTCTCAAAGGTTACTTTTGTTGGTCTCGGCTTTCCTTCCCTCGAATATTTACCTAGTTGGTGTATGTTTACAATATCATCAGACCACAAACTACTCCAAGCTTTCTTATCAGGTCTACAACCCTAGCTTTATTTTCTTCAAGTCTCCCCTGCCATGTTGGCTCCTGGGATTCGCTTATGCCTGAGATTACCACTGTCTTCTGTTTATCAAGTGCCTGTTTGATGAGTGGGTTTGCCCTTTCCATCACGTCTTTCATTTTTTTGATTACTGTCTCTTTATAGTCAACTGTTTGTATGTTTTCCAGTGCCACCACCTTTACAGCCTCTTTTACTGCCACATTCCCCTTTAGTGCATCAGCAAAGGCAGTTTTCATGGCATCATTTTCCATATTCAGCTCCTGGAACTCTTTTCTGAACTGTTCAATGTTTTCCTTAATCTGGACATTGCAAGAAGCAATCTCGTCTCTCTCAGAAGAGAGCAGTGAGCCAACATCTAATTCCTTTAGGTTGTCATTCAGCTGTTTGTTTTTATCTTCTTGTTTAGAAATTCTAGTTTCTAGTTCACTATTTTCCCCTTCCAGCTTCTTTATTCCTTTTTCTAGTTCCTTTCTCTCCTGCCCCCTTTTGCTTTATTTGCTTCCTCCAAAGATCTTATTTGCTCTCTGAGTGTTTCATTCTCTTTCATTTCTCCATCCATATTCCAAATTTTTTCATCAAGAATTATAACCATTACCTCTAAATCTTTGATTTTCTGTTTTAGTCTCCTAATGGCTATCCCTCCTCCCGACCCATGGGTGGGAGAGGTTTGGGCCAGAGATGGCCTCATTTGTATGTTCTGCCTCTCACAGAATATAGAAAGAAGAAGAGAAAAAAAAAGAGAGAAAAACTTTTATTTAAGCTTCAGACAGAATTTGTATATCTCCATATAAGTGCTATTTAGTGACTCAATTTATCTCTTTTCTGGTAACACATATCTTAACCTTAAAATTTGAATATGGTAATTTGAGGATAAAAAGAAAAAGAAAAAAAATGCAACAAAACAAAAGTCAAACCTGAAGGAAGATTTGAATTTGTGTCTGAGGAGGCACCCACCTGTTTCTGTTATATATTCTAACTAACTGATACTTGCTAACCAAGATATGTTATCACAGGATTAGACTTTACATTTAATTCAATATATATATATATATATATATATATATATATATATATATATATATATATATATATATATATATATATATATATATATATGATATATATATATATATATAATATATATATATATATATATATATATATATATTATATATATTATATATATATATATATATATATATATATATATATATATTATATATATATATATATATATATATATATTATATATATATATACATATATATATATATATATATATATATATATATATATATAAATAAAAAAAATAAATAAAAATAAAAAAAATAAAAAAAAGTAAAAGAGAAAGCTAAAAGAATAAAAATGAAGAAAATAAGACAGCTGTAATACTTGGCAACTTAACTCAGTACTGTTGACAGGTGTATTTTTGGTATTAATTTAATTATTCAATTATTTCGTGTATCAAACTAACTAACACATTAATATAAATGGGAAGGATAGTGATTTTAACAATATATGGAACCACAGGATCAGGTAAACGGCTTAAAAGCTTTCCCCAGTTTACACAAAAAAATTAGGTAATGTGATGTGATGGCTTCACCTCTGGCAACTGTTCTAAATTTCCTTCAAGGCAGAAAAGGACAGCTTCTTCTCTCTCCCCTCACGAAAATGTTCTCAATTTTTTGCTTTAATATTTTGGACAGTCTCGTCATACAACAAATATAAGTACTGTACTCACAATACTCTGCAGGATTTCTGATTTAGGGAAATTATGGTAAAGTTTTCAACTAAGCACTTAGGCACTCAAAAACACAAGGAAAAATTTAAGAGATACTGGGATGTGCTTACCTAATTGTGTTTATGGGGGAAAGAGCCCAAGGCTCGTATCTTCCCTTCCCCTGATTACTTCCATTTTATACTTAGTGATACTTATCATACCTGTCCTTAAAACTATGGATTGAGATAGCATTAATACCTCCTCGCTTAGCCAATTCCAATTATCAACTACTCTTACTCTGAAAAAGTATTTCCTTACATCCTGCAAAGAAGTTTTTTTATGAAGCTTCAAACTATGACCTCTAGTTCTAGAGCCTGCCATATCAAAATATCGATCCCTATCCATTCTATCATAACCATGAAGGAATTTAAAGACTGTCACCATATCCCCCCTCAATCTTCTAGCTTCGAGTGATGGTAAGTCTAATTCCCTCAGCCTCTCATCATAACTGAGATTGCGTATTTCTGGCACCAGTTTCGTGGCATGTCTTTGAACTTTTTCAAGCTTAGCTATGTGCTTTTTCAAGTGTGGATTCCAAAAGGGGGCTGCATATTCGAGTTTTGGCCTCACATAGGTTACATAAATATTTTTGAACATTTCTTTGTCCATGTGCCTGAAGGCTACCCTTACATTTGATGAGAATGCATATGCTACCGTTACTATGCCAGATCTCTTCATCCATCTCAGTGATGCTTCCTTCCGCTCTCTTTAGCCTTAAAACCTGTTCTTTTACCTTCAGTTTTCCTCTGATAAAGCTGTGGAAAAGTTGGGATTTTCTTTAGCCTTCCTGGTGATGTCCCTCTCATAGTCTCTCTCTGCCTCTCTCCTTTTACTTAGGTAGTTATTTCTTGCTCTTTTGTAAGTTTGCCAGGCATTTATGTTTTTTCACCTTCTATACCTTTTCCAGCATTTGTCTCTCCACTCCTTAGCTCTTTTACACCCATTATTGAACCATTTCTCTCTGGCATGAGTTACACCTACTTTGGTGACAGGTATGCAGCAATCTACTATCTTCCCATATTTCTCACAAAAGTTGTCATACATTTCTTGTACAGATTTGTTGTAAAATAAGGTTATTCAGTCAATAACTGCAAAAAGCTCATTCATTTTGATGTAATCTCCTTTCGGATAGTTCCTCCTCATGTCCTCGGTGTCTCTACTCTCAGGCAGAATATCTTCAATGATATATTGCATCAACAACACACAGTGGTCACTCTTTCCAATTGGTGGTTCATACTCAAATTTTTCAATATCCAACACATTATCTGTGAATACTAGATCAAGTAGTGATGGCTCATCCCCACCCCTGGCCCTCGTTGATTCCATTACATGTTGGTGTAGGAAATTCCCTTGTATGCAATCTAGGAATCTTGCCCCGAATGAGTCCTCACCACTGTGTGGGTCAAGATTTATCCAATCTATCTCTTTATGATTAAAATCTCCCATAATGAAAATCCTACATTTTCTCTCCCGTGTCATGTTAACAACTGAGTTTATGACTTCAATAGTACCTATATGACTTTCCTCATAAACTTCAAGCCTATTCTGGTTCCTTGGTGGGTTATATACAACAGTTATTATAATGCTCTCTGACCCAGTATTTAGGCGAGCAACAAGAAATTCCTTGAACTCACTTTCTATAGCCAAGTTTATTTCTTCAACTTGAATCCTTTCACTTATGAGCCGTGCTATCCCACCACCAGTCCACTCAGATCTTTCAACCCTTAATATTCTGAAGCCCTTAGGAAAAGTGTGACACTGTTTATGTCCTCACTCAACTTAGTCTCTGTAATTGCTACTATATCTGCCTTACTGTTGTGAATCCTATCTTTTAATTCTACTGCCTTACCAGCTAATCCCTCAGCATTTGTGTATAGCAATCTTAATGAGGTCCCATCCCCTGATCTTCTGTCATTATCTTCTTTATCTCCCCTTTGTCTGGAAGAACTCTGAAATGAAAATTTTTCTCCTCTTCTTTAACCTTGTGGGGGTTTTAATTTTAAATGATGATGCTAGAGTGTTAAGATTCTGTTTTACTAAGGGGACTCAAAGTACCGAGCTCGGTTAAGAGCTCACAAACAGACAGGACAGATATTTGTACTTGCACACCCTATCTTCAATACCCTTGGTCGGTTAAATGAAACTCAGAATTCAACTTTCTTTTAATTTTGGAAATGCAATGACATTAAAAGAATTGAATTAAATTTCTCAAATTAAACTTTATGAAATGCTGCCTCGAATCCCGGAGGAGGTGAGTATGAGTTCGTTTCCCGGCACCACGGACGTATGCCAAGACTTTGGCCTCAACTCGATGATTACCTCTGTCACACAGGCAGAGTAGAATACAGGACACTGCAATTTCAGAAACAGAAATGACACAGTTTATAATGGGAAACTGAAAGCATGAGCACACATATAATGAGTTTCCAATGTCATTCTACTGGATGAATATATATAGGTTATTCACAGCTAACCAGAAATATTTATGAATATATATAGGTTATTCACAGCTAACCAGAAATATTTATGCTACCATAATAGCATACAAAACCTTAATTCTTTACTGGTTTTAAAGAAAATAATATATTCACAATAAATGAAGAATAAGCAAGACAAATACAGTACTGTATGTATTCCTTAAATTGTGGGCAACCACAAAAGTTGCAATGCTTATTCCGGATATGAAATTAATATGGTAAAACACTCTATTTAGGGTAAAGGAAGAATCTACGAGATAAATACAGTATTCATTCACTTTTAGTTATCAAGAACTTTGCAATAAAAAAAAGGGGTGCAAAACCACCTTTTGAGGTATTTGCAACTTATAACTCAAAACACTTTATCCCCAACATATGAAGAATTAGCAAGATAAATATGGTATGCATTCATTAAAATGTGGTTAACAAGAAATATTTGCATAGCCAACTGGGAAAAATTACCTTTTGAATATTTGCAATTTGGCTTTTTGGCAAATAGCTTTACTGACGAGTTTTTGAAGTAAAAAAAAAAAAACTATTTACGATGATAGAAAGGGGTGAAATGAAATTAGAATTTATTAGGAAGAGAGATAGATTTTTACGGGCTCATAACTAGTCTTCAGAGGATGAGATTTTCGTTTATCACATTCAGTGAAAAGAAACTTCTCAGCACTATATACCAGCTGTAATTTACAGGTTAAGGAATTAACTTTGGCATGTGAGATTCCAGTGTGGTAATCTACAAAATTTCGTGTGACTTGGAATGGAATCTGAGAATAGAAATCCATAAGATTTATCCAGTAACGAATGTAACTAATTCTCGAAAATAAACCAATTTGCTTGACCCACGAGCTTTACCATACACTATCCCTCACCTTGTTGTGCCAGATGAATTCCTTGTTGTGCTAGATGAATTCCTGTGAAGATGCCACGTAAAATGATTTTAAATAAACTTGGACCACCCAGGCGACATGTTGCCTCTGGGCAGTCTTGGCGCAAAAGGAGAGCGTCTCCTCGTGGGGCTTCGTGACGTCATCTGTAGGAGACATTCTCAGAGCAGTAATTGGTTCTGATTTCATTTTAATTTTTATTTTAGTGGTGGTCCCTGGCAGGCAATTATAGCAGAGATGCAAGGGAGGGACAGTATTTTTAGGTGCAACAAGTGGAAGCAAATAAAATAAAACGAGAATACTCATGAAAAGTTCAGTTACTGGTTCTTCTTCTTTATAATTTTCTTGGCCCGTTGCAGGAAGAAAAATAGGAGCAGCCTTTATATTGGGCTATACTTCTACACGTACAAGAAGAGTAAATAAACACTATAGAATTAGCTATAAGCTAAAATACAAATTGCAAATAATCATAATCTGCGAAAGTCAAGAAGTGGGAATTATTTTATTAGTTAGAAATAACAGTTATATTAAAGGGAATTATTTTAAATTTTTTAGTTAGAAAATAACAGTTATGTTACTAATTTAATTACTAAAGCATCTAACAGCCTCTGTTGACATTGAGCAAAACACTCTGTCACAAACCTTCTTGCCTCTTCCAACAAGTTTTTTATCTTTCCCATCTCTTCCTGTGTTCTGTATCATCTAATGAACACTTCTTTGCATTCTTGAAGGTCTTTTAGACTTTTTTTTCTCAACAATATTTCCCTACATGTTTCTCCTCTCTCAAAGGTTACTTTTGTTGGTCTCGGCTTTCCTTCCCTCAAATATTTACCTAGTTGGTGTATGTTTACAATATCATCAGGACCACAAACTACTCCAAGCTTTCTTATCAGGTCTACAACCCTAGCTTTACTTCCTTCAAGTCTCCCCTGCCATGTTGGCTCCTGGGATTCGCTTATGTCTGAGATTACCACTGTCTTCTCTTTATCAAGTGCCTGTTTGATGAGTGGGTTTGCCCTTTCCATCACAACGTCTTTCATTTTTTCGATTACTGTCTCTTAATAGTCAACTGTTTGTATGTTTTCCAGTACCACCACCCTTACAGCCTCTTTTACTGCCACATTACCCTTTTGTGCATCAGCAAAGGAAGTTTTCATGGCATCATTTTCCATATTCAGCTCCTGGAACTCTTTTCTAAACTGTTCAATGTTTTCCTTAATCTGGACATTCCAAGCAGCAATCTCGTCTCTCTCAGAAGAGAGCAGTGAACTAACATCTAATTCCTTTAGGTTGTCATTCAGCTGTTTGTTTTTATCTTCTTGTTTAGAAATTCTAGTTTCTAGTTCACTCTTTTCCCCTTCCAGCTTCTTTATTCTTTTTTCTAGTTGCTTTCTCTCATGCCCTTGTGCTTTATTTGCTTCCTCCAAAGATCTTATTTCCTCTCTGGGTGTTTCATTCTCTTTCATTTCTCCATCCATATTCCAAATTTTTTCATCAAGGCTTATAACCATTGCCTCTAAATCCATGATTTTCTGTTTTAGTCTCCTGATAGCTACCCCTCCTCCCGACCCATAGGTGGGAGAGGTTTGGGACAGAGATGGCGTCATTTTTATGTTCTCCCTCTCACAGAATATAGAAAGAAAAAGAGAAAGAAAAAAAAAGAGAGAAAAACTTTTATGTAAGCTTCACACAGAATTTTTATATCTCCATATAAGTGCTATTTAGTGACTCAATTTATCTCTTTTCTGGTAACACACATCTTAACTTAAAATTTGGCTAAGGTAATTTGAGGATAAAAAGAAAAAGAAAAAATGCAACAAAACAAAAGTCAAACCTGAAGGAAGATTTGAATTTGTGTCTGAGGAGGCACCCACCTGTTTCTGCTATATATTCTTCCTAACTGAAAAACTCACTTGCTAACCAAGATAAGTTATCACAGGATTAGACTTTACATTTAACTAAATATATATATACAAAATAAAAAAAATAGTAAAAGAGAAAGCTAAAAGAAAAGAAAAAAAATGAAAAAAATAAGACAGTTGTACTACTTGGCAACTTGACTCAGTATTGTTGACAGGTGTATATTTGGTATTTATTTAATTATTCAATTATTTCGTGTTTCAAACTAGCTATCAAATTAATATAAATGGGAAGGATGCTGATTTTAACAATATATGGAACCACAGGATCAGGTGAACAGCTTAATAGCTCTCCCCAATTTACACAAAAAATTAGGTAATGTGATGTGATAGCTTCACCTCTGGCAACTCTTCTAAGTTTCATCAAGGCAGAGCAGGGCAGCTTCTTTCTCTCTCCCCTCACGAAAATGTTCTCAATATTTTCCTTTAATATTTGGACAGTCTCGTCATACAACAAATATAAGTTATTTACTCACAATACTCTGCAGGATTTCTTATTTAGGGAAATTATGTATGATTATCTCACTGAAGTCTTAGTCACTCAAAAACACAAGGAAAAGTTTAAGAGATACTGGATGCTTGTGTACTGAATACGTGTGTGTGTGTGTGTGTATATTTACCTAATTGTATTTACCTAATTGTGTTTACGGGAAAGAGCCCAAAGCTCGTATCTTCCCGTCTCCTGATCGCTTCCATTTTATACTTAGTGAAACTTATCATACCTGTCCTTAAATCTATGGATTGAGATAGCATTAACTACCTCCTCGCTTAGCCAATTCCAATTATCAACTACTCTTACACTGAAAAAGTATTTCCTTACATCCTGCAAAGAAGTTTTCTTACGAAGCTTCAAACTATGACCTCTAGTTCTAGAACCAGCCATATCAAAATATCGATCCCTATCCACTCTATCATAACCATGAAGGAATTTAAAGACTGTCACCATATCCCCCCTCAATCTTCTAGCTTCGAGTGATGGTAAGTCTGATTCCCTCAGCCTCTCATCATAACTGAGGTTGCGTATTTCTGGCACCAGTTTCGTGGCACTTCTTTGAACTTTTTCCAACTTAGCTATGGGCTTTTTCAGGTGTGGATTCCAAAAGGGGGCTGTATATTCGAGTTTTGGCCTCACATAGGTTACATAAATATTTCTGAACATTTCCTTGTCCATGTGCCTAGAATCTAGCCTTACATTTGATAAGAATGCATATGCTGCCCTTACTATGCCATTTATATGTATTTCTGGAGACATCTGCCAGTATGTTTACTTCTAGATCTCTCTCATTTTCTCTCTATTGAAGTTGTACTCCAGCCACCGAGTAGTCAAGCTTGGGCCTTCTTGCACTTGTACCCATTATCATTACCTTACATTTTGAAGTATTGAATTTCATTAGCCACTTTTCTGACCACTCATATCAGACTATTTAGATCCTCCTGAAGTTCTATACCATTGTTCTCGTTTTTTACTTTCTTCACAATCTTTGCATCATCTGCAAACATATTCATGAATGATTTACAGACTCTGGTAGGTCATTTACATATACAAGGAACAAAAGTGGCCCTAAAACTGAACCCTGTGGAACTCCACTAATAACTCTTCTCCATTCAGACACTGAGTGTCTTACTCTAACCCTCTGTTCCCTTCCTTCTAAGTAACTTTTTATCCACTCCAAGACATTTCCACCTATTCTAGCCATTGCTTGCAGCTTCCTAATAAGTCTCCCATGTGGAACAGTGTCAAACGCTTTCTGGAAGTCTAGGAATATGCAATCTGCCCAGCCCTCTCTTTCTTGTAAGATTCGGCTTACTTCATCATAAAATTCTAATAAGTTTGTAACTGTTGATCTACCTTCTCTGAAGCCATGTTGCCTCACTGACAAAAAGTTGAAGGATTCCAAGTGAAGAGAGATATGTTTCCTTAGTAGTTTCTCCATAACTTTGCAAACTATGTTGGCCAAGGAAACTGGTCTATAGTTCAGAGCCGTATCCCTCCTTCCCTTTTTGAAGATAAGTATCACATTTGCTTGTCTCCAGCATCTTGGAATCTCCCCTGACTCCAGTGACTTTTTAAATATGATACTTAGTACCACTGATATTGAGTTTGTGCATTTTTTAAGTACATGAGGGGATATGTCATCAGGACCTGTAGCTTTATGAACATCTAAATCCATCAGCGCTTTGCATACCTCTGTTGCTGTAAGGTCGATGTTCTCTAATACCGGTCCTTGAGCTTCTATCTCTGCAATCTGAGGGGGTGGGGTATTTTCTACTGTAAATACTGACTGAAACTCCTTGTTCAATTCTTTGCAGATCTCTTCATCCATCTCAGTGATGCTTCCCTCTGCTCTGTTTAGCCTTAAGACCTGTTCTTTTACCTTCAGTTTTCCTCTGATAAAACTGTGGAAAAGCTTGGGATTTTCTTTAGCCTTCCTGATGATATCCCTCTCATAGTCTTTCTCTACCTCTCTTCTTTAATTAGGTAGTCATTTCTTGCTCATTTGTAGGTTTGCCAGGCATTTATGTTTTTTCTCTTCCTATGCCTATTCTAGCATTTGTCTCTTCACTCCTTAGCTCTTTTACACTCATTATCGAACCATTTCTCTCTGGCTTGAATTACACCTACTTTGGTGACAGGTATGCAGCAATCTACTATCTTCCCATATTTCTCACAAAAGATGTCATACATTTCTTGTACAGATTTGTTGTAAAATAAGGTTCTCCAGTCAATAACTGCAAAAAGCTCATTCATTTTTATGTAATCTCCTTTCGGATAGTTCCTCCTCATGTCCTCAGTGCCTCTATTCTCAGGCAGAATATCTTCAATGATATACTCCATCAACAACACACAGTGGTCACTTTTTCCAATTGGTGGTTCATACTCAATTTTTTCAATATCCAGCACATTATCTGTGAATACTAGATCAAGTAGTGATGGCTCATCCCCACCCTTGGCCCTCGTTGGTTCCATTACATATTGGTGTAGGAAATTCCCTTGTATGCAATCTAGGAATCTTGCCCCGAATGAGTCCTCACCACTGTGTGGGTCAAGATTTATCCAATCTATCTCTTTATGATTAAAATCTCCCATAATCAAAATCCTACATTTTTTCTCCCGTGCCATGTTAACAACTGAGTTTATGACTTCAATAGTACCTATATGACTTTCCTCATAAACTTCAAGCCTATTCTGGTTCCATGGTGGGTTATATACAACAGTTATTATAATGCTCTCTGACCCAGAATTTATGCGAGCAACAAGAAATTCCTTGAACTCACTTTCTATAGCCAAGTTTATTTCTTCAACTTGAATCCTTTCACTTATGAGCAGTGCTATCCCACCACCAGTCCTCTCAGATCTTTCAACCCTTAGTATTCTGAAGCCCTTAGGAAAAACTGTGACACTGTTTATGTCCTCACTCAACTTAGTCTCTGTAATTGCTACTATATCTGCCTTACTGTTGTGAATCCTATCTTTTAGTTCTACTGCCTTACTAGCTAATCCATCAGCATTTGTGTATAACAATCTTAATGAGGCCCCATCCCCTGATCTTCTGTAATTATCTTCTTTATCTCCCCTTTGTCTGGAAGAACTCTGAAATGAAAATTTTTCTTCTCTTCTTCATTTCTTTCCTCATTTAACCTTCTTGCCTCTTCCAACAATTTTTTTATCTTTCCTATCTCTTCCTGTGTTCTGTATCGTCTAATGAACACTTCTTTGAATTCTTGAAGGTCTTTTAGACTTTTTTTTCTCAACAATATTTCCCTACATGTTTCCCCTCTCTCAAAGGTTACTTTTGTTGGTCTCGGCTTTCCTTCCCTCGAATATTTACCTAGTTTGTGTATGTTTATCAGGTCTACAACCCTAGCTTTATTTTCTTCAAGTCTCCCCTGCCATGTTGGCTCCTGGGATTCGCTTATGCCTGAGATTACCACTGTCTTCTCTTTATCAAGTGCCTATTTGAAGAGTGGGTTTGCCCTTTCCATCATAATGTCTTTCATTTTTTTTATTACTGTCTCTTTATAGTATGTGATTACCTAATTGTGATTACCTAATTGTGTTTACGGGAAAGAGCCCAAAGCTCGTATCTTCCCGTCTCCTGATCGGTTCCATTTTATACTTAGTGATACTTATCATACCTGTTCTTAAAACTATGGATTGAGATAGCATTAACTACCTCCTCGCTTAGCCAATTGTGTATATATATATATATATATATATATATATATATATATATATATATATATATATATATATATATATATATATATATATATATATATATATATATATATATATATATATATATATATATATATATATATATATATATATATATATATATATATATATATATATATATATATATATATATATATATATATATATATATATATATATATATATATATATATATATATATATATATATATATATATATATATATATATATATATATATATATATATATATATATATATATATATATATATATATATATATATATATATATATATATATATATATATATATATATATATATATATATATATGTGTGTGTGTGTGTGTGTGTATATATATTTATATATATATATATATATATATATATATATATATATATATATATATATATATATATATATATATATATATATATATATATATATAAAATTGCTATTATTAAGATTCTTTTGATAATACAATTTAGCCAAGTATGGACTTTAATTCTTTTTTCGACCTGTTTGTGGGGATTACAGACTAACCCAGACGGGCATTTAAGATTGTTATCTATTAATCCCATGTTTAGGACTCCTGGGCGGCTCTTTTGTCTCCTTCTTTTCAAGTTTTCTTCTGTTTTGCTAGTTGTATATCTTGCCATTGTACTTTGAGAAGGTGACCAGTTTAAACGCTTTCTGGAAGTCTAGGAATATGCAATCTGCCCAGCCCTCTCTTTCCTGTAAGATTTGGCTTACCTCATCATAAAATTCTAATAAGTTTGTTACTGTTGATCTACCTTCTCTGAAGCCATGTTGCCTCACTGACAAAAAGTTGAAGGATTCCAAGTGAAGAGAGATATGTTTCCTTAGTAGTTTCTCCATAACTTTGCAGACTATGCTGGTCAAGGAAACTGGTCTATAGTTCAGAGCCGTATCCCTCCTTCCCTTTTTGAAGATAGGTATCACATTTGCTTGTTTCCAGCATCTTGGAATCTCCCCCGACTCCAGTGACTCCTTAAATATGATACTTAGTGCCACTGATATTGTGTTTGCGCATGTTTTAAGCACATGAGGGGATATGTCATCAGGACCTGTAGCTTTATGAACATCTAAATCCATCAGCGCTTTGCATACCTCTGTGGCTGTAAGGTTGATGTTCTCTAATACCGGCCCTTGAGCTTCTATCACTGCAATCTGAGGGGGTGGGGTATTTTCTACTGTAAATACTGACTGAAACTCCTTGTTCAATTCTTTGCAGATCTCTTCATCTGTCTCAGTGATGCTTCCATCCGCTCTCTTTAGCCTTAAAACCTGTTCTTTTACCTTCAGTTTTCCTCTGATAAAGCTGTGGAAAAGCTTGGGATTTTCTTTAGCCTTCCTGGTGATGTCCCTCTCATAGTCTCTCTCTGCCTCTCTCCTTTACTTAGGTAGTCATTTCTTGCTCATTTGTAGGTTTACCAGGCATTTATGTTTTTTCTCCTCCTATGCCTTTTCCAGCATTTGTCTCTCCACTCCTTAGCTCTTTTACACCCATTATCGAACCATTTCTCTCTGGCATGAATTACACCTACTTTGGTGACAGGTATGCAGCAATCTACTATCTTCCCATATTTCTCACAAAAGATGTCATACATTTCTTGTACAGATTTGTTGTAAAATAAGGTTCTCCAGTCAATAACTGCAAAAAGCTCATTCATTTTGATGTAATCTCCTTTCGGATAGTTCCTCCTCATGTCCTCAGTGCCTCTACTCTCAGGAAGAATATCTTCAATGATATACTCCATCAACAACACACAGTGGTCACTCTTTCCAATTGGTGGTTCATACTCAATTTTTTCAATATCCAACACATTATCTGTGAACACTAGATTAAGTAGTGATGGCTCATCCCCACCCCTGGCCCTTGTTGATTCCATTACATGTTGGTGTAGGAAATTCCCTTGTACGCAATCTAGGAATCTTGCCCCGAATGAGTCCTCACCTCTGTGTGGGTCAAGATTTATCCAATCTATCTCTTTATGATTAAAGTCTCCCATAATCAAAATCCTACATTTTTTCTTCCGTGCCATGTTAACAACTGAGTTTATGACTTTAATAGTACCTATATGACTTTCCTCATAAACTTCAAGCCTATTTTGGTTCCTTGGTGGGTTGTATGCAACAGTTATTATAATGCTCTCTGACCCAGTATTTATGCGAGCAACAAGAAATTCCTTGAACTCACTTTCTATAGCCAAGTTTATTTCTTCGACTTGAATCCTTTCACTTATGAGCAGTGCTATCCCTCCACCAGTCCTCTCAGATCTTTCAACCCTTAGTATTCTGAAGCCCTTAGGAAAACTGTGACACTGTTTATGTCCTCACTCAACTTAGTCTCTGTAATTGCTACTATATCTGCCTTACTGTTGTGAATCCTATCTTTTAATTCTACTGCCTTACCAGCTAATTCATCAGCATTTGTGTATAACAATCTTAATGAGGCCCCATCCCCTGATCTTCTGTCATTATTTTCTTTATCTCCCCTTTGTCTGGAAGAACTCTGTAATGAAAATTTTTCTTCTCTTCTTCATTTCTTTCATCATTTAACCTTCTTGCCTCTTGCAACAAGTTTTTGATCTTTCCCATCTCTTCCTGTGTTCTGTATCGTCTAATGAACACTTCTTTGAATTCTTGAAGGTCTTTTAGACTTTTTTTCTCAACAATATTTCCCTACATGTTTCCCCTCTCTCAAAGGTTACTTTTGTTGGTCTCGGCTTTCTTTCCCTCGAATATTTACCTAGTTGGTGTATGTTTACAATATCCTCAGGACCACATACTACTCCAAGCTTTCTTATCAGGTCTACAACCCTAGCTTTATTTTCTTCAAGTCTCCCCTGCCATGTTGGCTCCTGGGATTCGCTTATGCCTGAGATTACCACTGTCTTCTCCTTATCAAGTGCCTGTCTGATGAGTGGGTTTGCCCTTTCCATCACAACGTCTTTCATTTTTTCGATTACTGTCTCTTTATAGTCAACTGTTTGTATGTTTTCCAGTGCCACCACCTTTACAGCCTCTTTTACTGCCACATTCCCCTTTAGTGCATCAGCAAAGGAAGTTTTCATGGCATCATTTTCCATATTCAGCTCCTGGAACTCTTTTCTGAACTGTTCAATGTTTTCCTTAATCTGTATATATATATATATATATATATATATATATATATATATATATATATATATATATATATATATATATATATATATATATATATATATATATATATATATATATATATATATATATATATATATATATATATATATATATATATATATATATATATATATATATTTGTTATTTAAATGTGCACATATGCATGTACTTTTAGTTAATTGTTAATTTTCAGTGTTAACGTTTTTCTCCGATGAGTTTCTAATTGAAAGGAAGACACGTTAGCGAAAGTAATATTGTTTCCACAATACTGGTGACGTTTTCCTATCTTACTCATGTATGATCATCATCTCTGTGTATTTATTGATTATTCTTTTTCGTTGCCTTTGATATCTCTAAAGTGATTGACAGAGTGTGGCTTAAGACTCTGTTAGCCAACTCAATGTTCTCCGAAATCCAATTTCGTCTCTGAATATGTTGAATCTGTGGTTGTTGATAGCACAGCATCTAGCTTATTCCCAGTTACCAGTGGCGTTCCACAGGGTTCTGTTCTTTCGTCTACTCTGTTCTCTTCATCCATGTTTTTCTCCAGTCCCCATTTTCTTCTCTCTTCCACACCTTTGCAGATAATTCTACCCTTCATGTTTCCTTTGCATTCTCCTCATGAGCTTTGTCTGCTGGTCAAAATCAATTTCGTATCATTCTTTCAGTTACCAACTCCGACTTACAGACAGCATCTTAGTGAGGTACCCAAAAATAAATAAAATATATAGAGTCCAAGACATAGTTTTGACGATTTTGTTATCAACTTTTCTTCCTAATAACCCTATTGTCTTCGAAAACAATGAAATTTATCCTCTTAACTCTATAAGCATATTAAGCATTCAGGTAGCCTCTGACTTGTTTTGGAGGGATCGCATAATTCAAATTTCAAAAATAGCATGCATGAAATTGGGAATTCTGATTCATTTTTGTCATTACTTTTCCTCTTCCTCATTACTAGGCGGTTTTACGTCACGGACTCCCTTTTTTTACCAAGGGCTAGGAGGGTTGCCATCTTGTGAAGGACTTGTTTTGGCTGATGTAATCATTACCCTGAGTGCATGCCCTTGCAAACCCCAAACCGTGGCGGGGCGCGAACCCTTGACCCGCTGTCTCAGAGTCGCGAACGCTACCGCTTTGCCACGGTGACTACTTTTCTTCTTTCTAATTACTAAAAATCCTATAAAGGCCTTATCTGTCCCTGCTGGGGTGCTTCTCCTAATGCTTATACATATCTCCTTAAGTGCTGAACCTAAGGCAATTAGACTCATTGATGACCGTTCTCTTAATTATGATGTAGATTCTCTTCTCATCGCTGACAATTTCATCTCATTCTTTTCTATTGGTTCTCCTTCCAATGCCGCTCTAATGAGTTGCAGCCCTTCCCTGCTGGAGAGGCCATGTAACACATGCCAAACAGCTTCATCACACAGGTCGAGAGAGGAGATTTGAAGCTCGTGGATTGAACAGTGCAGTGATTGCTTTGTTCCTTCCAATTCCAGGCTCTGGAACTCTCTTTCTCCTTCTGTCATCCCTAAATCTTATGGCCTTTCTTCCTTCAGAAAACTGATCTATCATAATCTCAGGACCTAAAGCTACCATATTTTTAAGGTTTCATTTCTTTTGATGATGCTCTTAGCCTGTTCTTTGCTTATGGTTTATCATTCTCTGACTTCTGCCTTATCCTTAAGTTGCTACATTTCTCAATATTTACTTGGGGTATGATCCTGATGAGGGCAATATTCTGTATCTGTTCTAATGTCATAATCATAAAAAAATGTTGCAACAAAAGTACTGAAAACGGCTGTTATTCCCTTCAAACTGTTCTTTTGGGACTTAGAAAATTAAATTTAGGAATTAATATATTATCTATATAGAAACATACAAAAATTTACATTTTCATGTACATAAAGTCTGAATAAAACAATTTAGGAATAAAGAGTTACAAGAATTTATATCAAAATCATACAAAATATGAACAAAAATGTTTTAAAGTGAGTATTTTTTGTGTGATTTACAACTGTACTTTAAAATGCTATTATGTATCAGCCCCAGAATATAGCCATCCCTCATGTTTTTGTTTAATGCTTCTTGGTAGCAGGGATCAAATCCAAGTACATTTTGGTTATATCGCTCATCGTGCTCCTCTGAGAATGTTCCCATATTCTTGAGTTTATCAAGTAAGCATCAAGGACACGGACTTCAGGGACATCCTGCAGCCTATTTTGCTATACGTGTAGTCCTGCACCACGGCCTCAACAAATTCTACATAATAATTTCCCTTGTGATGGCCGAAGAAACCCCAAACCAGTAAAAAAAAATCTGTCCCAAGCTTTTTTTTCCTTTCTACCGAGTTCCAGGGAAACCTATACGCTCTCCAGTTTCTTCTTTATTTGTGGTGTAATGAAGACACTGGCGTTGATAATTACTTTAGACAACTTAGGGAAGACAACTCAAAGGTCCTTGGGCTACAGGCTCCTTATCAAGGCTTTGACAAATTGTATCAACTAACACAATCTTTCTTGCAGTGGAGGAACAACACCATCTGCGGATCCACTTGTGGCTCTTACTTGACATTGTGCCTTTCCACATAGGTTCATTGCTGTCACTGCTTCCTGTGGTAGTGTGTGCGATGCCCCTGCAATCCCAGAGGCTAATATAATAGGGAAACTTTGTTAAGCCTTCAATAACTCCCAGCCATACTTATCATACTTCAAGGTGAGGAAAGTCTAAATTATTAATCTATATTTATGCAATCCACAAGTACTCTTTACGTTATTTACACGTACCACACATATGTGCTTTTAGTTAACGGTTGATTTGCTTGAAGTTTATTTCAATGATTCATATTTCTACTGCTGTCGAAGTTGTGGTGCATTTCCAATTGTAAGGGGGATAAGCTATCACGGTAATAATATACTATTAACTCCAATCACAACCATATCAAAAGAAACGAGTCAAAAGGGCTTCATCATTCCCCACCAATTCCAACATCAGTAATCTACATTTTCATAACTGATTTGTCATCTTTACAAGAGTGACCATGAAGTACGACATAGCTGTGATTGGTGGAGGTGTGATGGGGTCAGCTACAGCCTACTACCTTGCTAAAGCGGGTAAAAAAGCAGTCCTCATTGATCAAGTAAGTTTCTCTCTGCTGTATAAAATTTAAACCTATATTTGTGGTTATTCTTTCTTTGTGGCTTTAGATGATTAAGCACTCATTCTTATTATTATTATTATTATTATTATTTATTATTATTATTATTATTAGTAGTACTCAGGGTAACAATTACATCTGCCAAAACAAGTCCTTCGCAAGAAGGCAACCGCCCTAGCCCTTGGTAGAAAAGGGAGTCCGTAACGTAAAACCAGAACCGGAACAATTATTATTATTATTATTATTATTATTATTATTATTATTATTATTATTATTATTATTATTATTATTATTATTATTATTGTTATTATTATTATTATTATTATTATTATTATTATTATTATTATTATTATTATTATTATTTTATTATTATTATTATTATTATTATTATTATTATTATTATTATTATTATTACTACTTCCAGTTTCCTATACCAAACAGTCGTAGTTCGAGTGCTGGACATTCCCGCATAACGCGAGTTGCTAATTATGGAACACCAGAACTCACTGCTATCATGGTGGATTCTAAGAAGGAATGGAATGAAATCGAGAAACAAGCTGGAATGACACTATTTAAGTAATGACTTAAGCAATTTTTCTATTGCAAATACAACTTCCACATACAGGGGGTCCCCGGTTTACACGATTCCTGACTTACGATGCTCTACCATTGCAATAGAGGCTCATAAATTATTAATAAATTAGTAATAATTCAATTTTTTACTTACCTCTCTTGTGTGGTAAATTCAAACTTCTCACACTGAACAGTTTGTGAGCGTGTCAGATGAATACATAGCTAGCTGCACTGCTGTAGTTGTATATATAAAGTTAATGGTTGTATTTGCTTATTTGTATATGTACTTGGTTATTTGAAGGATTATAATTAATTTATTTACCAAATTACCAAACACATAGCTGTAAATATGATTTTATGCAGAACAGTTTGTTAAGCATGGTGGACAAATATGTTGTCACGCTGCATTGTTGTATATGTACTGTATATATCAAGTTAATGCTTTAATTTATTTATATGTTATGTATTTGGTTACTTGAAGGAGTTAGAATTAATTTATTTACAATATTACCAAATACATAGTCGTAACTATAATCTTCGTGCAAAATATTGTTTTGAACGTCGCGAAAGAATACGTTATCAAGCGGCATTAGACCATTAAATGAAGAGAAACCATTGCTCGGTTTACTCTCGCACGCCATATTGTTATTGTCCTCATCTGCTCTCTTGTCGGTTTCCCTCGTGTTCGCTCATTATTGACTTTACTATGTCTCCCAAGCGTAGTGGTGATATTTCTGATGGCAGTACTGTGAAGAAAAGGAAATCCATCACCATGGAGATAAAAGTTGAAATAGTAAACCCCTCTGAAAAGTGAAAAAATACTACGAACATTGGCCGCTCACTGGGGTTAGCCCGTTCGACCCTGGTGATGATCATTGAGGATAAAGATTGCATCCTTACTCATGTGAAAGGTTCTGCTCATATGATGTCCACTGTGATTACTAAGCAGTGTAGTCGCCTTATGATTGATTAGGAAAGATTGCTAGTGCTTTGGATTGATGGCCAGAATCTACGGCATTTCCCAGTGAGCCTCATGTTGATACTGGAAAAGGATAAAAGATTGTTAGATGCTGTGAAAAGTGAAAAGGGGGAAAGGATTGGAGGTGAATAGTTTGTGGTCAGAAGGGGTTGGTTTAATCGTTTTAAGAACTGTGCTAATTTGCATAACCTAAGAATGCAGGGTGAAACTTCTAGTGGTGATGAGAAAGCAGCAAAAGAGTTTCCCAATGTGTTAGCAGAAATAATTAAGGAAGGGGGTTAATGTGCTGAATATATATTTAAAGTGGATGAGTCTGGCTTGTTATGAAAGTACATGCCTAGTCGTATGTGCATTGCCAAGGTGGAGAAGATCACACCAGACCATAAAGTCAGATGGAGAGACTGACTTTGCTTTTGGGGGCTAATACTGAAGAAGAAGATGGATGAAGAGGAAGAAGAAATACCAAGCCCAGAGCCCAAGACATTCACAACCAGGAAATTAGAAAAATCTTTTACCTTGATAGAGGAAGTTTTGGCAATACTTGAGGCTCAGAGCCCCTACACTGCCAGGTACACTAAGGTTGCCAGAGTGATTGTGATTTCATGCGGTGTTACAAGGAAATTTGGGAGGAGAAGAAGAAGGCATCCCTCAAGACTTGCCTTGACCAGTTCTTTGTGAAGGAAGAGCCCCCACCAACATATCCTATACCCTCTACCTCAGATGCCTCTATAGACTCACCTGCCTCAATATCTCCAGCATCTACTGCAAGTTCTCTTGCCTCTCCAAACTCACTTGCCCCAGTCTCCTCAGCACCTGCCTCTCCAGCTTCCTCCTGCTTATAGGCGTGTCTCTCTCTGCCTCCCTTGCAAATTTTGCTATTTTTATGTCTTAGATTACACAAGTAAAGGCAAGCAATACTGTATTGTGTATTTTTACTATTTTTATGTCGTAGATTAAGAACTTAGATTAGTTTTCTATGTTTTAGAGTATTTATTATTAGCATTGGTGGGGTCCTAGGTTAGAATTTAGGTGTTTTCCGACTTACGATGTAATCTAGGTTATGACATCTGTCAGGAATGGAACTCTATCATAAATTGGGGACCCCCTGACCAATACATCCGTGAGCTTGTGCGTGCTCTAAGAACAAGCATCATTGCATGACCACACATCAATGCATATAGCTCTATCAAGTTAAAACTGGCTTTATAAGATAGCACGCCTTATAATTGTTTGAATTTATATAGAAGTTCCCCTACATCGAACGAACAACTGAGTTACGAACATTTAGAGATATGAACAAAAACATACCCATTATCTAACCATGTATTAATGAATGTATTACTGCACTGTGCTGTATTATGACATTATTATTGCTGTATTAGTATTCATTAATACTGTATGATTTGCTTTATAAAACGGTTAATTGTCTTTAGCTGAGGTACTGTACAGTACTTCATATGTATGTACAGTACAGTACTTTTTTTTTTTTTTACCCATAAACACAACTTAGCAATTCTATTTATGAATGGACTTTTGGAACCTAACTCGTTCATAAGTTGGGGAGTGTCTGTACTCCTACTTATTATTATTATTATTATTATTATTATTATTATTATTATTATTATTATTATTATTATTATTATTATTATTATTATTATTATTATTATTATTATTATTATTATTATTATTATTATTATTATTATTATTACTTAGGCCTGCTTTACTCCTGAACGTGGGGCCAGGAGATATTCCTGAAATAGCCGAGACTTTACGACGAATGGCAATATCAATTAAAGACTCAGGTTTTGAACCCGAATTTCCATCAATATATGAAGTGAACAAGAGATTTGGGTAAGTAATGTATACAATATTCAGCTGTCTCCCAACTTTATCTAAGGAGACGAGTATGTATATTAATGTTAAGAAACTAATTGGGATAAATAAATGGAAATCTATTAAATTTTCTGGTATTGATATTTGCAGCTTAGGCATCTTTTCAAATCCTATCATGTACAAATACTATGGGATATTTTTCAGAACAACTTTTCCACCCAACTACAAGGCAGTAATTGATCCAAGCGCTGGTGTTCTTTTTGCTGATAAGTGCCTTCAGGCATATCAGGTATGAGCCATTGTATCAACTTATGCAGAGGTGTGATTCATCTCCCTTTTGTAATTTGTACATTATTAAAGTGATATGATAATAACATCATAGGCTGCAATTTATTGGTATGTTCTGATATCTAATCAATTTGTATATACATTTCATGATATTGTACATCCAATACTTGTTTCCATGTAGGTTATTTTTAATTTGTTATAATGCTTTAAAGGAAGAAATGCTATCAGAATTCTAATGGTGTGATGCTCTATTTATGCTTTTAATATGTTATATATTATACAATATCAAAGTTATAGTTGTGGCTATCCCTCGAGGTTAAGGATCATGGCCTTTGCTTTGCTACCTGTAGACTTTTGCTAACCAAGACGTCAAAACCTAATAGCACATGATACTTCATAAATCACTCAGCTGCTACAAGTGACAAGGAAACAAAGACAGTCAGAGCATAGGAGATTGTTGCAACCTTCATCTGTCTTCCTTGCTGTTGAGTTGGGAGTTTTGTCCACCAGGTCCGCCACTAATGTTTTATTTAGATTATTCGTAGTCTGGATCCTCATCCTTGACTTTACTGCTATGGATGACTCCGTCAAAAGCATATGCTGCTAACAGTTTTGCTCAAAGAGTCATAAGGTTATGCAAGGTTCCTTACCACATCAAGGTCATGGATCATAGAGGAAGAATTGCAGTGTATACTGACTCATAATGCATTTCTTTACATAATCCTTTTACTTTCTGTGCTTTCAGAGGCTCTTTGTTAAAAATGGAGGAGAAATACTAGACAGCTGGCCCGTTACTTCCATCTCCCCCGGTAACACCATTATGGTAACAGGGCCTAATGGCAACATTACTGCTAAAGCTGTTGTCATATGTCCAGGGTCATGGGCAGGGCCTCTTCTATCCATGCTCGGAATTACCATCCCTGTTTGGTTAGTATATCTAGTTTACGTTATATCTTACTTCTGTTTTGAGAGTTGTTAGTCTCATAGTATATAACAAGAAAGAACATTGTAGTGTAGTAAAGTTGGCAATTATGAATGGGATCTGAGATAATTAACTAATACATCATCTTTCTGGCAAGAGTAGTACAGTAATGCCATGCTTGATATTACAGGGTAGAAAAAATAGGTGTGTTCTACTGGAAAATTAAGAAGCCAGAGCTTCCAAAGTTCACATTTATAGACATTAGCAATGGCGAAAGTCACTTCTATTCTTTGCCTGATTTTGAGTACCCAGGATATTTGAAGGTGAGAAGATGCTGTGACTGTAAACAAATACTTTTTTCATCTTCTTGCAGTTATAAGGAAAAGATTTTCATTTTCTAATGACTGCTCTGCTCTTGTACGTTGCATTAATACAAGATATATGGATTTTTCTACAAACTCTAAATTTTAATCTGAATACAAGGGATTCTCATTTTATGTCATTCCGCTGTTACTTCCGAGGCCAGTAAATAATTAACAAAGTATTTATAAATTAGTTTTTTGACTTACCTGGCTGGTGCAGAAAATTCAAACGTCGTGCACTCAACAGTTTGTGGGAAAGGCGGATGAATACACAGCTAGCAGCATTGTATTGAATTTAATAAAATAATACCAAACACGCAGCCGTAAATTCAGTTTTATGCAAAATAGTTTGATGAACGTCGTGTAAGAATACGGTGTCACACGGCATTAGAAGAGGAAGAAGAATCAACACTCAGTTTACTCTCACCTGCCATATTGTGCCTCGTGTTCATCTGCTCTCCTGTTCATTTCATTTGTGTTCGCTTGTTACTGACATTACTGTCTCCCAAGCGTAGTGGTGATAGTTTTGATGGAAATTCTATGAAGAAAAGAAAAGCCATCACCATGGAGGTGAAAACTGAAACAGTGAACCGCTCAGAAATGGGAGAAACTACTACGAATATTAGCCACACTCACGGATTAGCCTGTACGACTTTGACGACGATCATCAAAGACAAAAATCGCTTCCATGACCACGTGAAAGTCTTACTCCTATGATGTCCACTGTGATACTAAGCAGTGTAGTTACCTTATGATCGAGATGGAAAGATCGCTAGTGCTTTGGCTTGATGACCAGAATTGATGACGAATCCCAGTAATACAGAAAAGGCTAAAAGATTGTTCGAAACATTGAAAAGAGAAAAAGGGGCAAGGGAGTGCAGGTGAAGTCATTGCGTCCAGTAAGGGTTGGTTTAATAGTTTTAAGGCTGTGCTAATATGCATAATGTAAAGGTGCATGTTGAAGCTGTTAGTGGTGATGAGGTAGCAATAAGAGAGTTTCTCAGTGTGTTAGCAGCAATAATTAGGGAGGGAGGTTACTGTGCCTAACAGGTATTTTACGTAGATGAGTCTGGCTTATACTGGGAGCATATGCCTAGTAGTACGTATATCACCAAGGAGGAGAAGACAGCACCCGGCCATAAAGTCTGAGGGAGAGACTGACATTGCATTTGGGGACTAATGCTGCTGGAGACTGCAAGCTCAAGCCCTTTTTGGTTTAATTGACAAAACCCAAGGGCACTCAAGGGCGTTTGGAAGGGTCATCTGGAAGTCGAACAAGGATGGTTGAATAACCCTTCAGATATTTGAGGAATTGTTCAGCACCCATTTTGTGCCCGAAGCGGAGAGATACTGTGCCTCCAAAGGTCTGTCCTTTAAGGTGTTGCTATTGCTGGACAATGCCCCTGGTCCTCCTTCCCATTTGGATGACTTTCATACTAATATCAAGGTGGTTTAGCTTCCACCTAAATCACTGCATTGTTTCCACCTAATACCACTGCATTGTTACAGCTAATGGATCAGGGGGTCATTGCCTCTTTCAAGGCCTACTACCTCCGAAGGAAAATCGCTATGGCTCCCAGGGCAACTGAAAAGGACAAGAACTTGACTCTGAAGGACTTCTGGAAGTCATACAATATTTTCCATCCTTTCAAGAATATTGCTGATGCTTGGAAGGAAGTGAAGCCTACGAATATGAATGGGGTATGGAAGAAAATGTGCCCCTAATTTTTAAATAACTTCCAAGGTTTTGAGGAGACAGTTGAGGCTGTCACCAATAATGTAGCTGCCCTGAGTAAGGAGCTAAAGTTAGAGGTGGAGGCCGATGATGTAAATGAGCTTCTGGAATCTCATGGCAAGGAGTTATCTGTTTAGGACTTGATTCAACTGAAGAAGCAAATGGTTGAAGAGGAGGAAGAAATACCAAGCCCAGATTTCAAGACATTCACAACCAGGGAATTTGAAGAAACGTTTCCCCTGGTAGATGAAGCGTTGGCAAAGCTTGAGGCTCAGGACCCCAGTGTTGCCAGGTACACTAAGTTCGAGAGAGTGATCAGTGATCCCCTGCAGAGTTACAAGGAAATTTGGGAGGAGAAGAAGAGGGCATCCTTCCAGACTTGCCTCAACCAATTCTTCGTGAAAGTTGAGCCCCACCAACAGATCCTATACCCTCTACCTCAATAGATTCACCAGCCCCAGTACCTCCATCATATGCTGTATATTCTTTTGCCTCTCCAGGCTTACCTGCCCCATCTCCTCAGCACCTGCCTCTCCCTCTTGCTTATAAGCCTGTCTCTCCTTTCCTTGCAGCGGCCCTTGCAGTGTACAAGCCGACCACATGAGTAAAGGTAAGCAATATTGTACTATATATTGCACTTTACTGTAGTGTAACTTACTATTTTTATGTTTTATATTACTCAGGTAAAGGTATGCAATGCTGTTAAGATTAGTTTTACTGTTTTTGTGCCTTAAATTAAGAACTTAGATTGTTTTTCTATGTATTAGAGTATTTATTTTTTACATTGGTTGGGACCTATGATCCAGGTTAAGTCAACTGCCAGGAACGGAACCCTGACGTTAAATGGGGACCCCTTGTATACTATTCACTGTTGCTATGTCAACAATTGATCCTTGAGAAGTACTAGTTACAGAGGATGTCAGTCTTTATTTGGGATATATGGAAACACCCCAACCAAGTGTTATTTTGTATGACCTCATCATATGGCCATCAGTAGTAACAGTCCTTGCACACTGTGCAGACGGAGGGATAATAGTTCAGACAGGTACCTTAAAGACATATCAGATTTGAATATTGTACTTAGCTGTGCTGGTGACCAAACTTTGCTGTGACTGAAGGACTTTAAATGTCTCATAAAAGTACTGCAATATTAACTGACCCTTTACAGAGTAGTCTTAGTTCTTCATCACCAATTTGGTACCTTATTAATCTAATGAAATATTTCAGTTATGTCCTCATAGTGGTCCTGTGATAAATCCTGATGAACGAGACAGAGGAGATCTAACAGGAATTCAGAAAGCAACAGAAGAATATATTCATAAAAACTTTCCTTGCTTAGAGTCAAAACCTGCCATAGCTGAATCTTGCATGTATACTGTAAGATATATTATTATAAATTGACTCATATATATATATATATATATATATATATATATATATATATATATATATATATATATATATATATATATATATATATATATATATATATATATATATATATATATATATATATATATATATATATATATATATATATATATATATATATATATATATATATATATGTAAAACTTCTTTGGAGGATGTAAGGAAATCCTTTTTCAGTGTAAGAGTAGTTGATAATTGGAATTCGCTAAGCGAGGAGGTAGTTAATGCTGTCTCAATCCATAGTCTTAAGGACAGGTATGATAAGTATCACTAGGTACAAAATGGAACCGATCAGGAGATGGGAAGATACGAGCTTTGGGCACTTTCCCGTAAACACAATTAGGTAGTCACATACATACATACATACATACATACATACATACATACATTGATATGGCTGGCTCTAGAACTAGAGGTCATAGTTTGAAGCTTCGTAAGAAAACTTCTTTGCAGGATGTAAGGAAATACTTTTTCAGTGTAAGAGTAGTTGATAATTGGAATTCGCTAAGCGAGGAGGTAGTTAATGCTATCTCAATCCATAGTTTTAAGGACAGGTATGATAAGTATCACTAAGTATAAAATGGAAGCGATCAGGAGACGGGAAGATACGAGCTTTGGGCTCTTTCCCGTAAACACAATTAGGTAATCACAATTAGGTAATCACATACAGAGTTCTTCCAGACAAAGGGGAGATAAAGAAGATAATGACAGAAGATCAAGGGATGGGGCCTCATTAAGATTGCTATACACAAATGCTGAAGGATTAGCTAGTGAGGCAGTAGAATTAAAAGATAGGATGCACAACAGTAAGGCAGATATAGTAGCAATTACAGAGACTAAGTTGAGTGAGGACATAAACAGTGTCACAGTTTTTCCTAGGGGCTTCAGAATATTAAGGGTTGAAAGATCTGAGAGGACTGGTAGAGGGATAGCACTGCTCATAAGTGAAAGGATTCAAGTTGAAGAAATAAACTTGGCTATAGAAAGTGTGTTCAAGGAATTTCTTGTTGCTCGCATAAATACTGGGTCAGAGAGCATTATAATAACTGTTGTATATAACCCACCAAAGAACCAGAATTGGCTAGAAGTTTATGAAGAAAGTCATATAGGTACTATTGAAGTCATAAACTCAGCTGTTAACATGGCACAGGAGAGAAAATTTAGGATTTTGATTATGGGAGATTTTAATCATAAAGAGATAGATTGGATAAATCTTGACCCACACAGTGGTGAGGACTCATTCGGGGCAAGATTCCTTGATTGCATACAAGGGAATTTCCTACACCAACATGTAATGGAACCAACGTGGGCCAAGGGTAGGGATGAGCCATCACTACTTGATCTAGTATTCACAGATAATGTGTTGGATATTGAAAAAATTGAGTATGAACCACCAGTTGGAAAGAGTGACCACTGTGTGTTGTTGTTGGAGCATATCATTGAAGATATTCTGCCTGAGAGTAGAGGCACTGAGGACAAGAGGAGGAACTATCCGAAAGGAGATTACATCAAAATGAATGAGCTTTTTGCAGTTATTGACTGGAGAACCTTATTTTACAACAAATCTGTACAAGAAATGTATGACATCTTTTGTGAGAAATATGGGAAGATAGTAGATTGCTGCAAGCCTGTCACCAAAGTAGGTGTAATTCATGCCAGAGAGAAATGGTTCGATAATGAATGTAAAAGAGCTAAGGAGTGGAGAGACAAATGCTGGAAAAGGTATAAGAGGAGAAAAAACATAAATGCCTGGCAAATCTACAAAAGAGCAAGAAATAACTACCTAAGTAAAAAGAGAGAGGCAGAGAGAGACTATGAGAGGGACATCACCAGGAAGGCTAAAGAAAATCCCAAGCTTTTCCACAGCATTATCAGAGGAAAACTGAAGGTAAAAGAACAGGTTTTAAGGCTAAAGAGAGCGGATGGAAGCATCTCTGAGACGGATGAAGAGATCTGCAAAGAATTGAACAAGGAGTTTCAATCAGTATTTACAGTAGAAAATACCCCACCCCCTCAGATTGCAGATATAGAAGCTCAAGGGCCGGTATTAGAGAACATCAACCTTACAGCCACAGAGGTATGCAAAGCACTGATGGAGTTAGATGTTCATAAAGCTAAAGGTCCTGATGACATATCCCCTCAAGTACTTAAAAAATGCACAAGCTCAATATCAGTGGCACTAAGTATCATATTTAAAAAGTCACTGGAGTCAGGGGAGATTCCAAGATGCTGGAAATAAGCAAACGTGATACCTGTTTCAAAAAGGGAAGCGGGGATACGGCTCTGAACTATAGACCAGTTTCCTTGACCAGCATAGTTTGCAAAGTTATGGAGAAACTACTAAGGAAACATATCTCTCTTCACTTGAAATCCTTCAACTTTATGTCAGTGAGGCAACATGGCTGCAGAGAAGGTAGATCAACAGTAACAAACTTATTAGAATTTTATTATGAGGTAAGCTGAATCTTACAGGAAAGAGAGGGCTCGGCAGATTGCATATTCCTAGACTTCCAGAAAGCGTTTGACACTGTTCCACATGGGAGACTTATTAGGAAGCTGCAAGCAATGGCTAGAATAGGTGGAAATGTCCTGGAATGGATAAAAACTTACTTAGAAGGAAGGGAACAGAGGGTTAGAGTAAGACAGTGTCTGAATGGAGAGGAGTTAGTAGTGGAGTTCCACAGGGTTCAGTTTCAGGGCCACTTTTGTTCACTGTATATGTAAATGACCTACCAGAGTCTGTAAATTCATTCATGAATATATTTGCAGATGATGCAAATATTGTGAAGAAAGTAGGAAACCAGAACATTGGTAGAGAACTTTTGGAAGATTTAAATAGTCTGCATGAGTGGTCAGAAAAGTGGCTAATGAAATTCAATACTTCAAAATGTAAGGTAATGAGAATGGGTACAAGTGCAAGCAGGCCCAAGCTTGACTACTGAGTGGCTGGAGTAAAGCTTCAAGAGACAGAAAATGAGAGACATCTAGGAGTAAACATACTGGCAGATTTGTCTCCAGAAATACATATAAATGGCATAGTAAGGGCAGCATATGCATTCTTATCAAATGTAAGGTTAGACTTCAGGCACATGTACAAGGAAATGTTCAGAAATATTTATGTAACCTATGTGAGGCCAAAACTCGGATATGCAGCCCCCTTTTGGAATCCGCACTTGAAAAAGCACATAGCTAATCTTGAAAAAGTTCAAAGACATGACACGAAAGTAGTGCCAGAAATACGCAATCTCAGTTATGATGAGAGGCTGAGGGAATTAGAGTTACCATCACTCGAAGCTAGAATATTGAGGGGGATATGGTAACAGTCTTTAAATTCCTTCGTGGTTATGATAGAGTGGATAGGGATCGATATTTTGATATGGCTGACTCTAGAACTAGAGGTCATAGTTTGAAGCTTTGTAAGAAAACTTCTTGCAGGATGTAAGGAAATACTTTTTCAGTGTAAGAGTAGTTGATAATTGGAATTGGCTAAGCGAGGAGGTAGTTAATGGTATCTCAATCCATAGTTTTAAGGACAGGTATTATAAGTATCACGAAGTATAATATGGAAGCTATCAGGAGACGGGAAGATACGAGCTTTGGGCTCTTTCCCGTAAGCACAATTAGGTAATCACATAAATACATACACGTAAACACAATTA
>JAXCGZ010021148.1:72500-74581 GCA_037179515.1 Halocaridina rubra | reverse complement strand
ATATGCTGCCCTTACTACTCCATTTATATGTATTTCTGGAGACAAATCTGCCAGTATGTTTACTCCTAGATCTCTCTCATTTTCTGTCTCTTGAAGTTGTACTCCAGCCACCGAGTAGTTAAGCTTGGGCCTTCTTGCACTTGTACCCATTCTCATTACCTTACATTTTGAGGTATTGAATTTCATTAGCCACTTTTCTGACCACTCATGCAGATTATTTAGATCCTCCTGAAGTTCTCTACCATTGTTCTCGTTTTTTACTTTCTTCACAATCTTTGCATCATCTGCAAACATATTCATGAATGAATTTACAGACTCTGGTAGGTCATTTACATATACAAGGAACAAAAGTGGCCCTAAAACTGAACCCTGTGGAACTCCACTACTAACTCTTCTCCATTCAGACACTGAGTGTCTTACTCTAACCCTCTGTTCCCTTCCTTCTAAGTAAGTTTTTATCCATTCCAAAACATTTCCACCTAATCTAGCCATTGAGTGCAGCTTCCAATAAGTCTCCCATGTGGAACAGTGTCAAACGCTTTCTGGAAGTCTAGGAATATGCAATCTGCCCAGCCCTCTCTTTCCTGTAAGATTTGGCTTACCTCATCATAAAATTCTAATAAGTTTGTTACTGTTGATCTACCTTCTCTGAAGCCATGTTGCCTCACTGACAAAAGGTTGAAGGATTCCAAGTGAAGAGAGATATGTTTCCTTAGTAGTTTTTCCATAACTTTGCAAACTATGCTGGTCAAGGAAACTGGTCTATAGTTCAGAGCCGTATCCCTCCTTCCCTTTTTGAAGATAGGTATCACATTTGCTTGTTTCCAGCATCTTGGAATCTCCCCCGACTCCAGTGACTCCTTAAATATGATACTTAGTGCCACTGATATTGTGTTTGCGCATTTTAAGCACATGAGGGGATATGTCATCAGGACCTGTAGCTTTATGAACATCTAAATCCATCAGCGCTTTGCATACCTCTGTGGCTGTAAGGTTGATGCTCTCTAATACCGGCCCTTGAGCTTCTATCACTGCAATCTGAGGGGGTGGGGTATTTTCTACTGTAAATACTGACTGAAACTCCTTGTTCAATTCTCTGCAGATCTCTTCGTCCGTCTCAGTGATGCTTCCATCCGCTCTCTTTAGCCTTAAAACCTGTTCGTTTACCTTCAGTTTTTCTCTGATAAAGCTGTGGAAAAGCTTGTGATTTTCTTTAGCCTTCCTGGTGATGTCCCTCTCATAATCTCTCTCTGCCTCTCTCCTTTTACTTAGGTAGTCATTTCTTGCTCTTTTGTAGGTTTGCCAGGCATTTATGTTTTTTCTCCTCCTATACCTTTTCCAGCATTTGTCTCTCCACTCCTTAGCTCTTTTACACCCATTATCGAACCATTTCTCTCTGGCATGAATTACACCTACTTTGGTGACAGGTATGCAGCAATCTACTATCTTCCCATATTTCTCACAAAAGATGTCATACATTTCTTGTACAGATTTGTTGTAAAATAAGGTTCTCCAGTCAATAACTGCAAAAAGCTCATTCATTTTGATGTAATCTCCTTTCGGATAGTTCCTCCTCATGTCCTCAGTGCCTCTACTCTCAGGAAGAATATCTTCAATGATATACTCCATCAACATATATGTATGTATGTATGTATGTATGTATGTATGTATGTATGTATGTATGTATGTATGTATGTATGTATGTATGTATGTATGTATGTATGTATGTATGTATGTATGTATGTATGTATGTATGTATGTATGTATGTATGTATGTATGTATGTATGTATGTATGTATGATGATGATGATGATGATGAGTATGATGATGATGATGATGATGATGATGATGATGATGATGATGATGATGGGGGGGGGGGGGGGGGGGGGGGGGGGGGCATGCATGCATGCATGCATGCATGCATGCATGCATGCATGCATGCATATATATATATATATATATATATATATATATATATATATATATATATATATATATATATATATATATATATATATATATATATATATATATATATATATATATATATATATATATATATATATATATATATATATATA
>JAXCGZ010021148.1:62500-67500 GCA_037179515.1 Halocaridina rubra | reverse complement strand
AAGACTGTCACCATATCCCCCCTTACTCTTCTAGCTTCGAGTGATGGCAAGTCTAATTCCCTCAGCCTCTCATCATAACCGAGATTGCGTATTTCTGGCACCAGTTTCGTGGCATGTCTTTGAACTTTTTCAAGCTTAGCTATGTGCTTTTTCAAGTGCGGATTCCAAAAGGGGGCTGCATATTCGAGTTTAGGCCTCACATAGGTTACATAAATATTTCTGAACATTTCCTTGTCCATGTGCCTGAAGGCTACCCTTACATTTGATAAGAATGCATATGCTGCCCTTACTACGCCATTTATATGTATTTCTGGAGACAAATCTGCCAGTATGTTTACTCCTAGATCTCTCTCATTTTCTGTCTCTTGAAGTTGTACTCCAGCCACCGAGTAGTTAAGCTTGGGCCTTCTTGCACTTGTACCCATTCTCATTACCTTACATTTTGAGGTATTGAATTTCATTAGCCACTTTTCTGACCACTCATGCAGATTATTTAGATCCTCCTGAAGTTCTCTACCATTGTTCTCGTTTTTTACTTTCTTCACAATCTTTGCATCATCTGCAAACATATTCATGAATGAATTTACAGACTCTGGTAGGTCATTTACATATACAAGGAACAAAAGTGGCCCTAAAACTGAACCCTGTGGAACTCCACTACTAACTCTTCTCCATTCAGACACTGAGTGTCTTACTCTAACCCTCTGTTCCCTTCCTTCTAAGTAAGTTTTTATCCATTCCAAGACATTTCCACCTATTCTAGCCATTGATTGCAGCTTCCTAATAAGTCTCCCATGTGGAACAGTGTCAAACGCTTTCTGGAAGTCTAGGAATATTCAATCTGCCCAGCCCTCTCTTTCCTGTAAGATTTGGCTTACCTCATCATAAAATTCTAATAAGTTTGTTACTGTTGATCTTCCTTCTCTGAAGCCATGTTGCCTCACTGACAAAAAGTTGAAGGATTCCAAGTGAAGAGAGATATGTTTCCTTAGTAGTTTCTCCATAAGTTTGCAAACTATGCTGGTCAAGGAAACTGGTCTATAGTTCAGAGCCGTATCCCTCCTTCCCTTTTTGAAGATAGGTATCACATTTGCTTGTTTCCAGCATCTTGGAATCTCCCCCGACTCCAGTGACTCCTTAAATATGATACTTAGTGCCACTGATATTGTGTTTGCGCATTTTTTAAGCACATGAGGGGATATGTCATCAGGACCTGTAGCTTTATGAACATCTAAATCCATCAGCGCTTTGCATACCTCTGTGGCTGTAAGGTTGATGTTCTCTAATACCGGCCCTTGAGCTTCTATCACTGCAATCTGAGGGGGTGGGGTATTTTCTACTGTAAATACTGACTGAAACTCCTTGTTCAATTCTTTGCAGATCTCTTCGTCCGTCTCAGTGATGCTTCCATCCGCTCTCTTTAGCCTTAAAACCTGTTCTTTTACCTTCAGTTTTCCTCTGATAAAGCTGTGGAAAAGCTTGGGATTTTCTTTAGCCTTCCTGGTGATGTCCCTCTCATAATTTCTCTCTGCCTCTCTCCTTTTACTTAGGTAGTCATTTCTTGCTCTTTTGTAGGTTTGCCAGGCATTTATGTTTTTTCTCCTCCTATACCTTTTCCAGCATTTGTCTCTCCACTCCTTAGCTCTTTTACACCCATTATCGAACCATTTCTCTCTGGCATGAATTACACCTACTTTGGTGACAGGTATGCAGCAATCTACTATCTTCCCATATTTCTCACAAAAGATGTCATACATTTCTTGTACAGATTTGTTGTAAAATAAGGTTCTCCAGTCAATAACTGCAAAAAGCTCATTCATTTTGATGTAATCTCCTTTCGGATAGTTCCTCCTCATGTCCTCAGTGCCTCTACTCTCAGGAAGAATGTCTTCAATGATATACTCCATCAACAACACACAGTGGTCACTCTTTCCAATTGGTGGTTCATACTCAATATTTTCAATATCCAACACATTATCTGTGAACACCAGATCAAGTAGTGATGGCTCATCCCCACCCCTGGCTCTTGTTGGTTCCATTACATGTTGGTGTAGGAAATTCCCTTGTACGCAATCTAGGAATCTTGCCCCAAATGAGTCCTCACCACTGTGTGGGTCAAGATTTATCCAATCTATCTCTTTATGATTAAAGTCTCCCATAATCAAAATCCTACATTTTTTCTCCCGCGCCATGTTAACAACTGAGTTTATGACTTCAATCGTACCTATATGACTTTCCTCATAAATTTCAAGCCTATTTTGGTTCCTTGGTGGGTTGTATACAACAGTTATTATAATGCTCTCTGACCCAGTATTTATGCGAGCAACAAGAAATTCCTTGAACTCACTTTCTATAGCCAAGTTTATTTCTTCAACTTGAATCCTCTCACTTATGAGCAGTGCTATCCCTCCACCAGTCCTCTCAGATCTTTCGACCCTTAGTATTCTGAAGCCCTTAGGAAAAACTGTGACACTGTTTATGTCCTCACTCAACTTAGTCTCTGTAATTGCTACTATATCTGCCTTACTGTTGTGAATCCTATCTTTTAATTCTACTGCCTTACCAGCTAATCCATCAGCATTTGTGTATAACAATCTTAATGAGGCCCCATCCCCTGATCTTCTGTCATTATCTTCTTTATCTCCCCTTTGTCTGGAAGTATTCTGTAACGAAAATTTTTCTTCATTTCTTCATTTCTTTCATCATTTAACCTTCTTGCCTCTTGCAACAAGTTTTTGATCTTTCCCATCTCTTCCTGTGTTCTGTATCGTCTAATGAACACTTCTTTGCATTCTTGAAGGTCTTTTAGACTTTTTTTTCTCAACAATATTTCCCTACATGTCTCCCCTCTCTCAAAGGTTACTTTTGTTGGTCTCGGCTTTCCTTCCCTCGAATATTTACCTAGTTGGTGTATGTTTACAATATCCTCAGGACCACATACTACTCCAAGCTTTCTTATCAGGTCTACAACGTTAGCTTTATTTTCTTCAAGTCTCCCCTGCCATGTTGGCTCCTGGGATTCACTTATGCCTGAGATTACCACTGTCTTCTCCTTATCAAGTGCCTGTCTGATGAGTGGGTTTGCCCTTTCCATCACAACGTCTTTCATTTTTTCGATTACTGTCTCTTTATAGTCAACTGTTTGTATGTTTTCCAGTGCCACCACCTTTACAGCCTCTTTTACTGCCACATTCCCCTTTAGTGCATCAGCAAAGGACGTTTTCATGGCATCATTTTCCATATTCAGCTCCTGGAACTCTTTTCTGAACTGTTCAATGTTTTCCTTTATCTGAACATTCCAAGCAGCAATCTCGTCTCTCTCAGAAGAGAGCAGTGAACTAACATCTAATTCCTTTAGGTTGTCATTTAGCTGTTTGTTTTTATCTTCTTGTTTAGAAATTCTAGATTCTAGTTGGCTCTTTTCCCCTTCCAGCTTCTTTATTCTTTTTTCTAGTTCCTTTCTCTCCTGCCCTTGTGCTTTATTTGCTTCCTCCAAAGATCTTATTTGTTCTCTGAGTGTTTCATTCTCTTTCATTTTTCCATCCATATTCCGAGTGTGTGTGTGTGTGTGTGTGTGTGTGTGTGTGTGTGTGTGTGTGTGTGTATACTCGAACACACAGAGAGAAAGAAATATATAAGCAAGTATAGACATAAGTATACATGTCTAAAATGGATAAGTATATTAAGTCATGAACAGACTGAATAATGACCAATGTCCAGTGAATGCTATATTATATATTTGTGTGTATATACACACACACATAGGGAATGAGAGATATAAGCAAGTATAGACATAATTATACATGTCTAAAATGGATAAGTGTACTTAGTCCTGAACAGACTGAATTATGGCCAATGCTATTTTTTTGTAATATATTCCAGTGTTTGAATTATATAGATTTTTAATATCACATGCCATTAGTTATTAATATATGGGATATTTGTGAAAGTATAACCCTGACTTATATATTTGGCACTTCAGCTACTTATATATATAAGTAAATATATGTTGGCCATGTATGTTAATATATTTCATATATTTTGTTTGACACATTTATGGATTTGATTACGGTAATTCATATTTTGATATATTGATTTCACAATATTATATGGGAAATATATGCTTTATTGCATGACCAATATTAATGGTCATATATAAATATATATTATAGTAAAATGATGATATAAGTAATAAACAGGAAATGAACAGAAAATAATAATTTTATTTTTAAGATACAAAAATATATACTGTACAAAAATAAATAAATTTAATTATGAGAAAATACACAAGTATGGCAAGACATATCCCCATGTAATAATATAAGTGTACTGAAAAAATTACATATGAGAATACTCAAATAAAAAAACAATTGATTACATATTCCTATGTAAACAAATGTAAAAGGCATTGGAATGGGGAACCACATCAAAATACAACAGCAAAAAATGAAATTTAACAACACCGTCACTGCAAGAACACATGAGGGAAAAAATAAATGCACTAATATCATGGTAAACAATAAGAAATACACTAATATCATGCTAAAACAATAAGAAATGCGGCAAGCGGAGCAGGTAAACTGAACGCTCAGGACTGGGTTGTCACAAATGAGACCACGCATCGCGTGCTGTCTTTTTGTACTGTGCTGCCAGACGTATAGGCGAATTTTTCAACTTTTAACGGTTCCAGACCCGGAGGACTGCGTACGCCGGGTAGGATCGATCCTCTGGATCGTACGCGGGTGTACGCCTTCTCCTACGCCCGCGTACGATCAAGAAAATCGATCTTACCCGTCGTAGCAGTCTTCTAAGACTGGTCTTTCGAATCACGGAGATTATTGGGTGCAGCAGCCAATTATCGTAGGCCCTCCACGACGGTTCAGGACACCCTCGATTGTTTTAAACTATGTAGGACCGTTAGGATTCCGTCGTACGCGGACAAACGATTACACCCGATTATCGTGATGACATCATTTCTGCCGGGAGGATTTCGTCTTTAG
>JAXCGZ010021148.1:40000-52500 GCA_037179515.1 Halocaridina rubra | reverse complement strand
ACATGCCAAACAATTTGTTTTAAACTAACTGCAATACCTACTTTTTATTGCATAATTTCTTCTAAATATTACTGGTGTAGAATTTGGAATATCAGAAAGCCATTGACTTCAGGAATTTACTTTGTATGTCAGAATAGCTGTTATATGTTAGTTAGGATTCATGCTTACTACAATAAATATTTTCTATTTTTTACGCTATTTTGCAAACAAATGCATTCGGAGATTGAATTTATTTATTAATAATCTGTGTCGCAAGAGAATAATTCTGAATGTTGATAAAAAAGTTATCCAACTCATGTCATATTCTCTTCCACTTTATTTCTACCAAATGATAGAACTGTTAAATTACCCGTATATATAAATTTTCTTCAGCTTTTAGTTAATTTTCAAATAAACAGTTGAGAACTTTTTATCAATCTCCCTAACCTTAATTACTCTTCCCCTTCATAAGATCACTCAACAGAACCAATTGAACTTCGAGTACCTTTCTTTTTTATTAACATAAAAATGCACGTTCACTCTAAAGATCTCTGGCTTTGGTTTTAGGAGAAATACAGAGAAAGTATTAAGAGTGGGAGTAGGAACTGATAAATAAGAGAATGTGAAAGCCAAATATATAAAGGCACCGCTACGTAATTACTGATTTCTAATAAGAAAAAAAGAAATGAATTCATCTTTAAAAGAAAAACAATATTAAGACCTTTGAAGAATTAACAGGTATTATCTGATTCTGATATGCTTTTGAGTCATTAAAATCCAGATATGTATTGCCGTAGCGTTTCTTTGCATAAGAGGAGTTATATTCCATGGAATTTATGCAATAAAATATTATTGTATTCCTTTTGGTCTGTCCTACGCAAATTGAACATGGAAAGATATGCAAGGATGTAAAACAACTAATATCATTAATTACTGGATGGCTGTATGAGCATACTATCTAATCCCTTTCTCTAGTGTAATACACAACAGTCTTGCAATAATTTTTAACTGTGTTGTTACCCAGAATGTTAAGAAATAATTAAAGTGCTATGCTTTTCGTTGATAGGATGATCATTTCACCTCTTCTTTATGACTTATGTAATTGTGGTTTTCATCTTCCTGTACCTCGATATTTGACTCTAATGACATATATAGATTACAATAACGAGACTTTTATAGTTATTCTTGGTACTTGAAAGAGTTAAATGCGAAGACTAGAAAATGATGTGAAGAAATATAAATGGCAATAATATGTTCGTTTCTCGGTATCAGTTAGGCATGACTTTGACAATTTAAATTCAAAAGAAATTTAAGAGGAAAACTACTTAGGTTTTGCTATTTCTGTTGGCAATACTATGAATGAAATTTTCATTTGTAATGTTTTTCCATACGGCAAATTATGTATTTGAAGCCCATGTATAGAAAAATTATCATTATTTCTATCAAACTCCATCAACCAAAAAAAGCAGTTTTGACCACTGTATTTATACTGTGAACACAATTTGAATATTATTAACTGCAAGTAATCATAATGTTGTCAAATAATTTTGAAATCGGCTATATAAAGAATTACTTTCTGTCTTTTTTCAGAATCCTTTTTTATGTTCTGTTTTGTAAAGGGAACGGAATATATAAGGCCATAATGTTATTTTCCGTGACAATATACTCTTCTGATTTTTGCTTTGCTATTGATATGCATGCCATTAGGCATTTTATGATACATTAGAAATAAATATCCATCAAAGCATGAGCATTAGCATGCATTTAGAGATAATTAATGTGATTGGAAGAGTGCCTGTATAGTTCCACTTTACAAAGGGAAGGGAGATAAGCATGAATGCAGTAGTTTTAGGGGAATTAGTTTGTTGAGTGTAGTTGGTTAGGTATATGGAAGAGTGTTAATTGAGATAATTAGGGAAGGTACTGAGAGATTGATTGGGGAAGAACAGTGTGAGTTCAGGAGAGGAAGGGGATGTTTGGATCAGGTTTTTGCAGTAAGACAGGTGTGAGAAAGCTCTTGGAGAATGGTAGGGACACTTTTTGTGCCTTGATGGATTTGAAGAAAGCGTTTGACAGGGTAAATAGAGAGGGGTTGTGGAGGGTGTTGAGACTGTAATGAATAAGTGGAAGCTTGCTGAATGCAGTGAAGAGTTTTTACATAAATAGTAGAGCATGCTAGAAAGTTGGGAATGGTATGAGTGATTGGTTTGAGATGAATGTTGGGTTACATCAAGGTTTTGTAATGTTGCCATGATTATTTAATGTGTATATGGATGGAGTGGTAAGGGAAGTAAATGAAAGAGCATTAGACAGAGGCTTAGAACTAGTGAGTGAGGATAATGGGTTGTGGAAATTGAGTCAGTTGCTATTTGAGGATGATATTGTACTGGTGGCTGACACTGAAAATGAATTGAATCATTTGCTGACTGAAGAAAATTGCAGGTGAATATTAGCAAAAGTAAAGCCATGAGATGCACGAAGAGTGTCAATGTTGGCAGATTGAATGTAGGAGTGAATGGAGAGTTGCTTGAAGAAGTTAAGAGTTTTAAGTATCTGGGGTCGTATGTATAAAAGAGTGGACGAGTGGATGTAGAGGTAAATCACAGAGATAAGGAAGCAAGTATATGTCTGGGTGGATTGAAAAGGGTAATGAGAAATATATATTTGGGAATGAATTCAAAGAGAAGGATATATTAAGGTGTGATTGTGCCAACAGCATTGTATGGAGCAGAGACTTGGAGTACAAGAGAGGATAAAAGTAGCAAGTTGAATGTAATGGAGATGAGGTGTTTGGGAGGTATGATGGGTGTATCTAGAATAGATAGAGTAAGAAATGAGGCTTTCAAGCAGAGAAAGGGTATTGGAATGAAGCTGTCAGATAGTGTTGAGATGGTTTGAACGCATGGAAAGGATGAGTGATGAACGAATAGTGAAGAGAGTGTGGAGTTCAAAAGTAATTGGAGTTAGGTCAAGAGGAGACCTAGAATGAAATGGATGGATGTCGTGAAAAGAGCACTGAATGCACGTGGCTTGTCAGCGGAACAGGGTAGAGTGCGTGCAAGAGATAGGAAGGAGTGGAGGAAGATTGTGCATATATTACGTTGCCCAAAGTGATTTCTCATACCTGCTATCTCAGTGAATTGTGGTGGATGGGTGTGAGGGGAGTTGCCATGTGATGAAGCGGTGTTGGTAAACCAGCTGCGGCTGTCGGGTCTCATTGTAGAATATCCTTGCCCGCCTACCTTGTGGGTGACCCAAGCAGGAGGGAAGGGGGGGGAGATGTGGCAACTCTTTATCCCCAAGGAGCTGGGGAGAGTGGATGAGGTGTGTGTGGATAGTGGTGAATGCGCTTTTCGTGACTTAGCCACTCCCTTACAAGGGTGAATGAGGCATGTGTATATGCATGTATTTATAAAGCATTATTTACCTGTCACATGAATTTATATGAAATAATGTATATTGACAATCAATTTGAGTACTGTATGGTTATTCAGAGTGCATCCTCCGATTGCGCAATTTATAAAGAGTGTATTCTCTTTATTTTTTCAAATAGTCATCTGTGGTTTGGATACTTTGGACTATTGGCGCTCTAGCTATAATAATAATAATAATAATAATAATAATAATAATAATAATAATAATAATAATAATAATAATAAACCTTTATTTTCATTTCAGGGCAAGCCCCAACCCCCACTGTGGTGTCCAACCACAGCAGTTCCTGCCAGTAAACAGCTTAAACTCTCGGTCTTGGACGGGAACCTATCTTTTGACCTTGTGAATGCGAAGCCAGAGCGTTACCACTGTACTAACCAGCAAAATACCTTTCTACTAACCGTTACAAATTGGGTTATCAACTCCGGACCTCATGTTTGAGAGCACTGATACACTATGCTAAGAGAGTTGGATGCTTCTCATATCCAAAATTATACATAAACTTAAGTTCTATATATCCTATCTAATTTCCACATATTTTGTGTGAGCAGTCTCATAGGAATAAGATTAACACTAACCATAATAACAATGTCATGACTTCAATAATAGATACCAATAATAAACATCCAACGTTAGTTAAGCTACAGCCAACCAACAACTACTTAGAATATATTGTATAAGTAATCCAAACATACACACTTTCTTTAATATTTTCTGTATTTCATGCAACAACACTTACGAATTCTTTTTCTGTTCCTTAGCCAAAAACCTCTCCAATTACTTCTGTAACTCAAAGTTTCCCCCTCTCATTCATTTTGATAGTTATATAGCTTGCTTTCCCAATGACAGAGCCACATTCTTTAACAATCTCTTTGCTGCAAACTCTTCCACAACCTATTCCAGCTCACAGACCATCTTTAACCTTATGCAATCCCCTCTCCTTTCTTCAAACAAAGAACATTGCACAAATGAACAAAGCATTTGTACCAGGTGGTATACTTGCAAGGTTCCTTAAGGAGTTTGATAATGAACTGGGTTCCATGCTATGCTGTCTTATTTCGCCTCATTCTCTCAGCAAGCATTTCTCCTTCATCTTGGAAGCATGATCAATTTCAAGCTTGTTCCTAAAAAGAGTTACCATTCTATTCTTTCCAAGTACAGACCAATTGCCTTAACCTATGCTATCATAAAAGTATTTTTTACTTCTTGACTAATTCACGTATTTTCCGATCACCAGTACGGGTTACACTGGGCAAGATCCACTGGTGACCTCCTGTCCTATCTCACTCATGTATTATCATCTTCTCTAAAGGACTCTGAAAAAACTTTCTTGTCGCTCTTTATATCTCAAAGGCGTTTGGCAGTGTAGCACAAGGCTGTGTTGACAAACTTCCTGCTTGTGGCTTTACTTAAACTCTCTGTTCTCTGATTTCCGGTTTTCTTTCTGACCGTTTACATCTGCTCTTGTCGACGACGCAGCGTTTAGCTCATTCCCAGTTGCCAGAGGTGTTCCAAAGTGCTCTCTTCTTTCCCCTACTCTTATTCTTCTCTTTATCAACGATCTTCTCCAGTCCCCATCTCCCTCTTCTCTCCACGTCTTTGCCGATGATTCTACTATTTATTTTTCCTCGGCCTTCTCTTCACAACCTTCATCTGACACTCATCATCAATCTTGTGTTACTCTTTCTTTAACTCTCAACTTCGAAATACAGAGGCTATCTGAGTGGAGCACCCACTATAGTGTTAAATTTAATGCCTTCCTACAAGACAGTTTCTGCATGTGTTTTTTTTTTTCTTTTCTTTTTCCTTAGAGCCTAGCTGTCTTCGAAGCTAAAGTAATGTATCCCTTAAATTATACTAATATATCAGGAACCCCGTTAGCCTCTAAATTGTCTTGGAGGAGTCACCTAAAGCAAACTTCTAAATCTGCTTCTTAAAAACTTGGGGTTTTGATTCGTTTACGTTATTACTTTTCCTCTTTCCAATTACTTAAAATCTATAAAGGTCTTATCTGTCCCTACTTAAAACGCTGCTCACACACCTTATACCTATCTCCTTGAGAGGATGGTATCTAGAGCAATCTGACTTATCAATCATCCTTTTCCTGTTTTTAATCTGAATTACCTTTCTCTTCATTATAAGGTATCATCCCTTTCTCTTTTCTATCGTTATTATTTCCATCGCTGCTTTGATGTGTTGATAATTTGCATCTCTCCCCAATGCTGAGGCCAGGTAGCACTTGCCAAGCGGTCTCGTCTGACAGGTACTGTGTGGAGGTATGTATTTCGCAGATTTGTTGTTGAAGTTATTGCTCTTTCCCTTCCATCTTCAGACTCTGGATATCTCTTCCGCCTTCTGTCGTCCCTAATTTTTATGACCTATCCTACTTCAAAGAGCAGAGGTATTGTCATCTCATATATCTAGGTCTTCATTACATCGTGCTTTTTTTTCAGCCTGTAGTTTTCCTATTTCTGCCTTATCGGTATGTTTCTACTTTTTCTTCGTCTATGTTTTCTTGTGCCTGGGCCCAAGGAGAGAAAATTTCTAGCCCTGTTCCGGTGTCACCATCATTAAAGAATTTTAAAAATAGGGCAAAATTTTTTGCTATGCAATGCCTGAAATCAACAGTGTAGAGAGAAAACCAAGTCAACATATTATATATTCCAGACTCTCTATATAACTCCCATCAAGACAACAAAATTTAAAGAATATACGACTAGAGATGGAGGTTCTATGCTTGAGTAGTTTCTTCCTGAGATAAAAAAAAAAGATAAAGAATATATGATTAGAGATGTAGGTTTTATACTGGAGTAGTTTCCTCTTGAACTTGGGATCCCGCATGGGTAAAAGGCCTGCCTTAATGGTCTCATGTAAAGTAAAATAACGTAGCTATATACTTCTCTCCATTTGAGGAGAACAGCTAAAAACTGCCTGCCTCGAAGATCTAATGTTGCATATATCAATATTAGATATGCCTCTCTCTAATGGAAGTGAACAATTAAACACTCTTCTAAAACAAATCAAGAATAAATATGTATATTAACAGATGGTTTTTCTCTAACTACTTACAGTTTATCTCTTTATCTCTTCATTCTCTAGTAATTGTTATATATTTCTGCCTTATCGGTTTTCTACCTTTTATTTGTCTGTGTTTTATTGTGCCCGGGTCCAACGAGATAAAATTTCTAGCCCTGTCCCGGTGTCACCATCATTAAAGAATTCTAAAAGTAGGGCAAAATTTTTTGCTATACAATGACTGAAATCAACAGTGTAGAGAGAAAACCAAGTCAACTTATTATATATTCCAGACTCTCTATATCACTCTCATCAAGACAACAAAGTTTAAAGAATATATTATTAGAGATGGAGGTTCTATACTTGAGGAGTTTCATCTTGAGATAAAAAAGTTTAAAGAATATATGATTAGAGATGTAGTTTCTATACTGGAGTAGTTTCTTTTTGAACTTGGGCTCCTGCATGGGAAAAAGGCCTGCCTTGCTGGCCTCATGTACAATAAATAACATAGCGATATACTTCTACCCATTTGAGGAGAACAGCTAAAAACTGCCTGCCTCGAAGATCTAGTGTTAGATAAATCAATATTAGCTATGCCTCCCTCTAATTGAAGTGAACAATAAACACTCTTCTAAAACAGATCAAGAATAATTGTAGTATAATGACGTATCAACCGTAAAAAAAAAGAATTATATTTATCACTAAATTTACATAAGTTAAGTATTGTCTTATTTTATGGCATATGCTCAATTATTTATTATTGGCAGAAAAATATCGGTATCCATTTACAATCATTGTAGCGATTTAACAGTTTAAAATATTGTTTGTTAAAACGGAGTAAGTATATACAAAGTGACTTTTGGATCTCCTTAATAAACACCTTTTAAAAGTCAGAATGTTGTAAAAAATTAAAATAAAACATTAACCTGACTGAGAGCTTTAAAAAATAATAGAGAGCTATAATATGGCAAAATTACAGACTGAAAGCAAATGTATAATTAAAGATTCAGATACACGAAAAGGAATTCGTGTACAGAATTATAGACATTGAAAAGATGTAGTGCTTTCACCATAGCGTGCCATATATACACTCAGAGATTATGTAGAATAAATAAAAGTCATTCTAAAACTCCCATTAGCTTTCCTTACAAACAATTTATTTCAAGAGAGATTAAGGGAGAGGTATTTTTCCTTCAGAAAAAGAGAAGGAATGTGATTACATCTGATAGCGAAGACTTTAAAGGAAGCATGAAATATGACCCTTTCTTTTTAAGTTTTTATCGAATGCCATATTCGCATCCATGCTCAGCTAAAAGGAGGAATTATAATATCTTATGGAAAAAGAGAAAAGCAAGAGGTATTTTCTTACGGGATCTTTAAGAGCAACAAAAGAAAATTGAGAAATGATTATCATACTTCGCAAAATTAAACTGCTAAAATATAAATGCCTAAATTCATTGCAGTCATGTATATATTATTTTCTGTCATATTTTTATCTGTAAGTCATTATTAAAAGTAAAATCAGGTATGGTTCGCTAAACATTCTCAATCAAGCGGTGATCATATCTTCATTGTAAGAAAAAATCTGTCACAAAGATTTAGCACTAAAAGAAGGGATGAAGAAATGAACTTACATATAGTGGCTTCTGCATTTTACTTCAAAATTGTCCTTCTATTTTTTTACTGCTTAACGGAAAGAATCTAAATTAGCAAGTGAAACATTTAAGAAGACAAATCTTACGAATTTGGGAGACATTATTATGAAAAGCTCCAATAAGAGTCTCCATCGAGTTCGTTTTTACCTGCCTTTTCAAGCAGCTTCACCAAACTGATTATATTTACATCATAAGTATTTTTAAATATTCTCTAATATCCGCTTCTCAACATAGGAGAAATGTATGCATCACGTATTTATGTACGTCATTGAACAGTATATTTGTATTATTAAAGTCGTCGGAGATACTGATATGATAATAAGAGGAGATAAATCTAAATATAATAAAGAGAGAGGTTCAGAGAGTGCGTGGATATAAATGCTAATGTTCCATAGAGATACACAGACCATAAGCAATAGACGAAATGGATATAAAAAAAAACCTAATAAAGCGCGTGAAATTTGTAGAATTATAACCATTATCCAATAACTTGTAACTCTAATCCGATTTCTCGGGAAAGGGAAATAATATAATTTACTGTAGAGACATTTGTACTAATTTCCGAGGTGTTATATTAATTCCTTGTAGTTTCCTTTTCTTACAAGATATTTTCTCATTTGATCAAGTAATTTAAAAGAAATTTATTTATTCCTTAAAGATAATCCAAGACATTTGCATTATATAATAATAATAATAATAATAATAATAATAATAATAATAATAATAATAATAATAATAATAATAATAATAATATTAGTAATAATAATAATGGTAATACTAATAATAATAATAATAATAATAATAATAATAATAATAATAATAATAATAATAATAATAATAATAATAATAATAATAATAATAATAATTGTAAAACACAAAGAAAAATTAGCTTAACGGGAAAGAAAGAACAAACAAAAATATAATGAATATTAAGTGGGGTAATTGCTATTTACTAGCATAACTGGGGAGCCAAAACTTAATAAAAATAATTTTTATCAAATTCTGCATAAACGATACTGCTTCAGGCCAAAGAGTTTCCGATATGATAAAATAGAGAAAGACAAAAATATCATAAATAATACAGCCGTTCAATTGGTTTCTTAACACAATTCAGTAAACATTATAAGTTAAGATAGCAAGTTTATAAATATTAAACCTATAAACGTTGATATGCAGTTATGCAGAAGTAACAAAGCATGTTTGCATAAAGTAATATTGCAAGGGGGTTGTTAACTTACTTCCTACTTTAATATTTAATATGATGAACTAGTTTATATATATATATATATATATATATATATATATATATATATATATATATATATATATATATATATATATATATATATATATATATATATATATATATATATATATATATATATATATATATATATATATATATATATATATATATATATATATATATATATATATATATATATATATATATATATATATATATATATATATATATATATATATATATATATATATATATATATATACATATATACAAATATATATATAGATAAATATATATATATATATATATATATATATATATATATATATATATATATATATATATATATATATATATATACATATATATATATATATATATATATATATATATATATATATATATATATATATATATATATATATATATATATATATATATATATATATATATATATATATATATATATATATATATATATATATATATATATATATATATATATATATATATATATATATATATATATATATATATATATATATATATATATACATATATACATATATACATATATATATATATATATATATATATATATATATATATATATATATATATATATATATATATATATATATATATATATATATATATACATATATATATACATATATATATATATATACATATATATATATATATATATATATATATATATATATATATATATATATATATATATATATATATATATATATATATATTTATGTATATATATATATATATATATATATATATATATTTTATATATATATATATATATATATATATATATATATATATATATATATATATATATATATATATATATATATATATATATATATATATATATATATAAAATATATATATATATATATATATATATATATATATATATATATATATATATATATATATATATATATATATATATATATATATATATATATATATATATATATATATATATATATATATATATATATATATATATATATATATATATATATATATATATATATATATATATATATATATATATATATATATATATATATATATATATATTTATATATATATATATATATATATATATATATATATATATATATATATATATATATATATATATTTGTATGTATGTATGTATGTATGTATGTATGTATGTATGTATGTATGTATGTATGTATGTATGTATGTATGTATGTATGTATGTATGTATGAGTGTGTGTGTGTGTGTGTGTGTGTGTGTGTGTGTGTGTGTGTGTGTGTGTGTGTGTGTGTGTGTGTGTGTGTGTGTGTGTGTGTATGTATGTATGTATGTATGTATGTATGTATGTATGTATGTATGTATGTATGTATGTATGTGATTACCTAATTGATTACCTAATTGTGTTTACGGGAAAGAGACCAAAGCTCGTATCTTCCCGTCTCCTGATCGGTTCCATTTTTAGACTTAGTGATACTTATCATACCTGTCCTTAAAACTATGGATTGAGGTAGCATTAACTACCTCCTCGCTTAGCGAATTCCAATTATCAACTACTCTTACACTGAAAAAGTATTTCCTTACATCCTGCAAACAAGTTTTCTTCCGAAGCTTCAAACTATGACCTCTAGTTCTAGAGCCAGCCATATCGAAATATCGATCCCTATCCACTCTATCATAACCATGAAGGAATTTAAAGACTGTCACCATATCCCCCCTTACTCTTCTAGCTTCGAGTGATGGCAAGTCTAATTCCCTCAGCCTCTCATCATAACCGAGATTGCGTATTTCTGGCACCAGTTTTGTGGCATGTCTTTGAACTTTTTCAAGCTTAGCTATGTGCTTTTTCAAGTGCGGATTCCAAAAGGGGGCTGCATATTCGAGTTTTGGCCTCACATAGGTTACATAAATATTTCTGAACATTTCCTTGTCCATGTGCCTGAAGGCTACCCTTACATTTGATAAGAATGCATATGCTGCCCTTACTACGCCATTTATATGTATTTCTGGAGACAAATCTGCCAATATGTTTACTCCTAGATCTCTCTCATTTTCTGTCTCCTGAAGTTGTACTCCAGCCACCGAGTAGTCAAGCTTGGGCCTTCTTGCACTTGTACCCATTCTCATTACCTTACATTTTGAGGTATTGAATTTCATTAGCCACTTTTCTGACCACTCATGCAGATTATTTAGATCCTCCTGAAGTTCTCTACCATTGTTCTCGTTTTTTACTTTCTTCACAATCTTTGCATCATCTGCAAACATATTCATGAATGAATTTACAGACTCTGGTAGGTCATTTACATATACAAGGAACAAAAGTGGCCCTAAAACTGAACCCTGTGGAACTCCACTACTAACTCTTCTCCATTCAGACACTGAGTGTCTTACTCTAACCCTCTGTTCCCTTCCTTCTAAGTAAGTTTTTATCCATTCCAAGACATTTCCACCTATTCTAGCCATTGATTGCAGCTTCCTAATAAGTCTCCCATGTGGAACAGTGTCAAACGCTTTCTGGAAGTCTAGGAATATGCAATCTGCCCAGCCCTCTCTTTCCTGTAAGATTTGGCTTACCTCATCATAAAATTCTAATAAGTTTGTTACTGTTGATCTTCCTTCTCTGAAGCCATGTTGCCTCACTGACAAAAAGTTGAAGGATTCCAAGTGAAGAGAGATATGTTTCCTTAGTAGTTTCTCCATAACTTTGCAAACTATGCTGGTCAAGGAAACTGGTCTATTGTTCAGAGCCGTATCCCTCCTTCCCTTTTTGAAGATAGGTATCACATTTGCTTGTTTCCAGCATCTTGGAATCTCCCCCGACTCCAATGACTCCTTAAATATGATACTTAGTGCCACTGATATTGTGTTTGCGCATTTTTTAAGCACATGAGGGGATATGTCATCAGGACCTGTAGCTTTATGAACATCTAAATCCATCAGCGCTTTGCATACCTCTGTGGCTGTAAGGTTGATGTTCTCTAATACCGGCCCTTGAGCTTCTATCACTGCAATCTGAGGGGGTGGGGTATTTTCTACTGTAAATACTGACTGAAACTCCTTGTTCAATTCTTTGCAGATCTCTTCGTCCGTCTCAGTGATGCTTCCATCCGCTCTCTTTAGCCTTAAAACCTGTTCT
>JAXCGZ010021148.1:25000-35000 GCA_037179515.1 Halocaridina rubra | reverse complement strand
ACAACCTGTATTCTCGTGTCCGTTATAAAGTTAAGGTCTGTGCCTACTGTAATACTAACACGTCTGTTACAAGGCTCATGGACCTCGAATCTCCTGACACTGACGTTTTCTGGATAAAGATCTCTCTCTCTCTCTCTCTCTCTCTCTCTCTCTCTCTCTCTCTCTCTCTCTCTCTCCACTACGACTATATTCCTTTGCTTCTCCTACTGCTTTCTTAACTCAGCTAGAATACGTTTTTTTTTTTTTTTACGGGAAATTCTCATTTTTAAAGGGAAAATATTCTGTTATGTAAATTATATTGTTCATTCTAACTTTCAATGGAGAATGTACATAATATGTAAAACACATAATTTTTCGTACTTTTAACGGTCAGTGTTGAGAAATATCAGTAATTTTACGTAAGATCGGCCATAATTATCACAGATATTTAATGTCTGTCAATTAAATGGCTTTCCTCCGTAGGGCCTATTCATATATTTGTTTTGTTATATGCATACTATATCATTATTTTGTTCTTTATTAATAATCAGGATTATACCACTCTGTATGCTAGTTAAGAAAAAAGGTAAAAGAATTTCTCATATATAACATTATTCGTTATTTTCAATGATAATTTAATGAGTGGCAGCATGTGGAAACTCAGGCACTAAGGACGTTGCCAATTCTTACGGTCACTTAATCAGAGGGTGGTATGGCCATTGATAATAATATATCATTTAGTTTCATTGAGTATGTATAATATTTTAGGAGTGAAGAAAATAGGAAAGAAGTTGTATATATATATATATATATATATATATATATATATATATATATATATATATATATATATATATATATATATATATATATATATATATATATATATATATATATATATATATATATATATATATATATATATATATATATATATATATATATATATATATATATATATATATAAACGCTTAGTTAACCATAACGCAAAGAGCAACGGCTCTTGGTAATTCCACTTCTGTTTACAAAATTTCGAAAGGTGTCAAGGCCAATGAGGCTTCTTGAATATATTTCAAGCCAGTTTATTTCTACGTACATATGTAAGTGTTGTTTCGCATGAAAATGTTGTTTATTGTAGCTTAAGGATTATATATATAAAATTTCCACGTATATTCGTAAGTATAATGTGAAGTTCATTCTTTGGACTAGCCAGATAGGTAGAATATGTTGGAAAATTTATCATTCTGTATATGGAAGTTTTAATTTAAGGTGAGGAAACTATAAAAATATTTACATGTATACCTATGCATGTAGTATTGAATATATTTTTATTGGTAGAAAATTTAATTTCGAGATCGTTTGTAGGCCTATACCGAAGCCGTGTCAGGAATTCCGAATTTAGGGTGTCATGAAAGGTTAATAACATATAAGAAATCCTCCACAGCTTTTGGTCCTTTGAACCTGATAAGAATTAATGTAGTAATGGTGACAAGATAGTGTACATTTTAGATAAACTCCCGCCTTATTGAAGAATTTAGAGTGCGAAACTGTATGGTTAAAACCGTCTATATTTCAGCGAAAAAAAATGCATTGCATGTATTTAAATGAAGATTGCGAGTATAACTTTAAATAAATAATTGTATCTTTTCCCGAGTGGATAAAGCGGTTGTCTCTTTGTAGAAACGAAATATACTCTCAAGGTTAAGTGTTCACGAGGAAAATTAGGAAATAGTATTCAATATCTGCTGGGTAAACAGTAGTTATAAAAATAAAAATTCCATATACAGAATAATAAATTTTTCAACATATATTCTTTGGACTAGCTGGTTAGTCCAAAGAATGATCTACGCATTATACATACGAATATATGCGTAAATTTTATATAAGTGAATAGTCAGACATGCAATGTCCGCAAATATCCTTAAGCTACAATTTTATTTTATTATTATTATTATTATTATTATTATTATTATTATTATTATTATTATTATTATTATTATTATTATGATTATGTATTATTATTATTATTATTATTATTATTATTATTATTATTATTATTATTATTATTTTTTTTTTTTTTTGCATTTATCAATGTCTATAAAGTTGTATTAATTCGATTGATTACGTAAAAAACAGAAGGTTGTGACCCACCTGCTGTGGATGCACAGTGTTGTTTATTGCAGGAACAGTGTGTTTTACATTACCTAATCCATTTACGGTTGTTAGCTGAACAGTGTCGTTTAGTTGATGAATAGTGTTTTACACTGAGGATTGAAGAAACTAACTAAAGGCTATTGATAGTTTTGGATGATTTTCTAATGATACTTTTTACAGAGGGAATGTTTGTTACAATGTGGATGTATAAAGAAGATCGTGCTTTCTTTGATAACATAATTACATCAACCATTTTCTTGTTGTTCTGTTATATTCTACAGTATTTGCTTTTACAATACGTCGGTTAAACCTGAGGCATTACAACGTCTTCTTGAATTGATTCCACGTGATTGTGTTCAGTGTTAAAACGAACTTGCCAAAGACGATGCGACACTTGTTGCTTATTTAGAAAGATCTCATCATTCGCTAACAGAAAGATCATCTGTTGTTACCAAAGTGAATAATTAAAGTAATTATGTCTCCGTAATGAAGGAGAAACATCTGAAAGTTACATAAGTAGATTGCTCTAATATTGGATAATAATTTCAGGTGATTCACTGTTGATGGCAGAAAGGTTTATGCTTGCCATCGTTTGAATAATTGTAAACAACAACTTACCAGCTTCACTGTTGGGTTGTCAATGCCGTTTTTTTTCCTTCAATATTTGTTACCCTATAGAAGTTGATGTCACCCTTGAATTTATTCTAAGGTATGTGTTTAATTGATTATATCAATTATATTCTTGAAACAGCGTATGTTACCTAGGTTCTTTCATCTTTAAAAAGCTTACCAAATCATATCTGTCATATGAGATGTGGGGTTACTTTTTGGAATAGTAATTCATTCATATTCCTGTGTGTTGTTTTCTTTAATTTTCGTCAAATATGCCGATTCAGAACTATGGCCCATTTTGTTTTTTAAAGTAATATTAACATAAATTTTTCATCCATTTTCTCATATAATGCTGCAATACATGGTGGGGTGGTCTCAACAAAATCTTCAAAGATACCTCTCCCCATAAAACATCGACTCATTCCATAGAAATAATTTCCGTCTTCACACTGTCCTCCTCCATATATCCATCTGGTCCTTGGTCTGTCCATTCTGTGCCTTTCAACCACCTCACTCTCTTGGTTAGTCTTGCATCCGCCATCCTTTCCACATGGTCAAATCATATGAATATATTTCTCTCCAGAACTCCCACAACCTTCACCTCAAAACCCACTTCCTCCAGTACTCGGTCATTTGTCTGGCTATTCAACCTTGTAACTCCATATGAACATATCAAACAGCTCATTTTCAATGCTTTCAGCTTAGCCTTATGTCAAAAAAGCTATGTCCTAGTTCCATTTCCACACAGAAGAGTTCTTACCATCACAAATGTCCAATTCACTTTCTTTTGTTTCTCGTGCCCTTCATTGCTCTCAACACACTTTAACTTTTCAGTCATTATTCATACAACTTTCTTTTTTTACCACATTACCCAGATACTTGAAGCTTTGACATTCTTACTGCCATTCAGTCTCTGCACAAACAGTATTTGTGCCTCTTTAAAATACCAGTGCCTTAATCCCTCTGACCTTAAGTATGATCTGTCAATCTTTGCAGTCTCCACTCCTCTTAATTCAGTATCATCCATAATAAAATGGCAATACCTATCAAATGCTGTTCTGTTTCAGAACAAAATTAATTGCATTATACCTCAGCACATAATTGGTCTCATCACACACTCTTTCTTTTCTGTATTTGTGGTTAAGTTCCCTACCTTGGTTTGATGAATACAAACTCCAAGCTTATGACAGTTGTTGTTAACGGCATGTAGTAAAATGAAATGAAAGTGGAATGCATGTACAAAAATGTTTATGTATTACAGATGTTTAGTTGGCGTCAATCCGGATAAAGGAAATAAAGAGAGGGAAGAAGAAAAATCGCACCCATCATTATCCAGTTCACCCAAAGGTTCTATCACTGATTAACACATTTGCAGACATTCAATAGACAGATTAGTTTTAGCATTAGTCATTGCAATTTCTTTCAGGAAATATTTGCTAATAGTAGAAGTAATTCATGTGTATTTTTTCTGTATTCTAGACATGAGGCACTCTCAGCTTTAGTGAAGCAGGCAATACACATAGAAAATTGAGATAATAGCATTGAGAGATTGTGGGGCGCCCCCAATCCTGTGCGGTCATATCTCACTGTTTATTGGAAAATGCATCTTTACTTTAAAATAACAATTTTATATAGCTCACAACTAAAAGACGGATGTCACATGTTTCCTACGTCACCCATATGTCCATGAATGAACATGATAGTATGTAGTGAACAGTTTATTATAAATATTAATTATGCTATTATCACAGTAATGGTGCCACATGATTTTTATTATTTTGGTTTGTATGGTTAACAGTTTGTGCTTGCAAGTTGTAGCAAACTAAAGGATGGCTGCCCCAAGTTTCCTATGTCACCCATATGTCCATGAATGAACATGATAGTGTGTAATGAACAGTGTATTATAAATATTAATTATGCTATTATCACAATAATGGTGCCACATGATTTTTAATATTTTGGTTTGTTTGGTTAACAGTTTGTGCTGCAAGTGATAGCAAAGTATGTCATTTTGGGGGGTGTTGGTAATACAGTGTGAGGAATAAGAATGAATGTTCTTTACTGTTGTTGATGTAGACTGGGTATAGACTGTTGTTGATAAGAGATGATTGAAAACTAATTAATATGAACTTAATCTTCAATGTTTTTCTTTCTGTTTTTTACTATGTATGCTACTGATTGATATTATTTCATAGTTCTTTCATCACTTACAGGAATTTAATAATTACCATAATTTATATGCATTGGTGTATGGTGAATGTAATGATAAGGTTTTTTAATACCTTGCATACCCATTGACTATGATTTTTTTTATGCTAAGGATTCAATAAGATCTCTATGAATGTTTTTTGATGTTTTCAGTTAACTCTCACATTGTGAGTATGGCACAGTAGACCATTGATAGACTGCTAATTGCAAGCCCTCACTAAAGAACACGAAATATTTTCCCATTCATCTGTTGTTCATTATCATACCGACTGAGTAACCTACTTGGTCTGTGCTAACTGATAACTCTTAAATATGTTCATGAAAGGTACTACTTTCAAGAGACCATATATTTTTGTAACATTGGGATCATACTTTGAGTGAACTGTAATCAGTCTAAATGATTGAAGTATTTGTTAATAAATATGATTTTATGATAATATTTATGTAACTAGTGCTCATTATTTCAAAACTGATATGGGAATAAACCACAGCTTTGTAATTTATACTGAAGGTATAGTAGAAATTAAACATTACTTCCAATACCAATTTGGAGTTATATTGGAGTTCATAATTGGAAGTACTAATTACAGTTTTATTTTGAAGATGTATTATCTTAGTGAGATGTGCACGTTTTCCTTGAATTAAAATGTGATTTATAGTGGGACTATTAACTATATGCTCCGTGTTTTTTATGGAAAAGTTATGAGATTTGATCATGTTTTCCGTAAAAATGAGTAAATAGTTAATGGTCCCACCATAAATCCCATTTTAATTTAAGTAAAACTTGCATATGAAACTAAGATATTTCAACTTCAAAAAAAAAATTCCAAGTAGAATTTCCCATCATGAACTCCAATTTAAATAAAAAATGCTATTGGCAGTAATGCTTAAAGCATTTTTCAGGGATCAGTATATATATTACGGAGATTTTGATGTACAACACGGTACCGATAGTAAATTTAACGTAAAATCACACGTATAATATTCTACAGAAATCTGTAAATTTTACGGAAAGCTGCATGTAAAACGTCTTTTGGATCTCTGGAAGTTTAACGGAAAGTTCATGTGAAGTATTTTACGGAGATTTGTAAAGTTTACGGAGAATATCTCTTAAGACATTTTACGGAGATTTGTAAAGCTTACGGAGAATATCATGTAAGATGTTTTACGGAGATCATTATTTTTTACGGAGAAGTATTGGCAGCTGCTCCTGCCAGTAAAATCTACGTTGTTTAAAGGAAATTTTTTTTTAGCAATGTACGCTGTCTCTGTATCATTATTTCAGTATTCATGCTCTTGCCATGAGCCCTTGCTATCTTCTCACCCACATGCTGAAGTTCTCTACATTGAAGACATCAACATACACCACAGTGTGTTTTCATTCAACTCACAATGATGTAGGAGGAAAGGAGATTTTTCCTTTCTCCGTCACTCAATATCTGACGCACATTATCAAATATCCTTCTCGTGTTTCCGATAGTCACAGCCATGCAACTAACCCCCTTGACCTATTTTGCTATTTTAATGAAGGTTAATTAGAGTTACAGAAGTTTTTCCACTGCCTCCATTTTCTTTTGTTTACTCCAAAGCACTGCAACAGTCAGTTGCTTTCATATAGAATGCTTATGATCTCACAGTGTAGGGCATTTATATGGGTTGTGTTTGTTTAATGAGGTTGTGTCTCTTTTGTACATTTTGTAATTACACTAGATAGGTTGATTGGAAAAATGGAAGCAAATCTTATTAGATTGCTAATAGCGTGGGAACTACATATATTTCCATTGTTTGTTGAAATTTGTTTATATGATTCACCCTCGACTATTATTAAATTACAAGATGCCTGGAATGATGGGCTGACCTCCCCAGAAAGTTATATTTTAATGACTTTCAGAATCAATACAATTTCTTTTTTTTATCTTAATGTCATTAATAAAACATTTTTTTAATGAAAATGAATTCTCCAATCTTAGTATTGAACGATGTTACTAAGCAGTATGAGAACCATAGGACTATAGTGGAGTGGAGAGATATTTTACGTTTAAATGCTATGAGAGACTAATGCATTTTGAGCATAGAAAAATTAACTTTGAAATAACTTCGGGCTCACAAGTTGGTGCTACGCTATACACTCTTGGGCCCTTATACAGCGAATCTTATTACATAGACATAAATATTCTGCTGAGAAAATTCACTTGTTTCAAAGGAGTGTGAGTAGAATATATTTTTCTATATTTTTTTTCCTGGAAAACTCATGATCTCGAGCTGGATAAACTCTCAAAGTGTAGATTATTTATGAGAATTTTTGATCGCTTGATATACAAATCCCTTTATGAAAAGGCATATTACTATTACCTCTCACTAAACTGTTCTAAATTATCATATTTTAAAAGTACAATTTGATATTCCACACTATTTTGTTCAGTTAATGGCAATAAACGAGAATGTGTGCATTGTTTTACTCCCAGTTTATCCTACCGAAAGGATATTTTGAGGAGCAATGTTGCAATAATTTATTTGGAAATTGTGATAAAAAAAACTGAATCTTTTCGTCACGCTTTAATAAATAAGTACTTTGAATATGCGATGAAGCATGGGGCCTAAATAATAAATATGAAGATGCAAGTAACTGCTGTTGTTTACAGGAGAATATGAGGCAGCAGTATATGAATTTTCTACTCTCTAGTAATACGAGATGCAAAAAGACTACCAGAAACTTGAATAACAGTATCATTCTAGGCCTCTTTTACATCCTTTGTTTTCACAACATATGGCATCTTCAATTGTTTATACAATTGTGGTAATTCACTAGTAAAATTATGCTATTGACTCTGGATTTCACATTCAGTTATTATAGATCTAGTGACGAGATTGTTATTATCAGAGGAATACACGAGACATGCAGCTGAATCCAATTAATATTCATAGAGACGGATGCAGGAGACAACATTGAATATATGCATTATGATTGGCTTACGCCATACAGACACCCATTATGTGCCTACATATACATCATGCATGTCAGGTTATCAGTGAACATAAACTCGGAAATCCTGATTTATTTGCTTATAGGCTGTTAACTCTGCATTATGATTATTAGAAAAATAGTAATGATCATGATGATGATAATGTCTATTATTATTATTATTATTATTATTATTATTATTATTATTATTATTATTATTATTATTATTATTATTATTATTATTATTATTATTATTATTATTATTATTATTATTATTATTACTATTATTATTATTATTATTATCATTATCATTATTATTATTATTATTATTATTATTATTATCATTATTATTATTATTATTATTATTATTATTATTATTATTATCATTATTATTATTATTATTATTATTATTATTATTATTATTAATATCATTATTATTACTATTATTATTATTATTATTATTATTATTATTATTATTATTATTATTATTATTATTATTATTATTATTATTATTATTATCATTATGATTATTACTATTATTATTATTATTATTATTATTATTATTATTATTGTTATTATTATTATTATTATTATTATTATTATTATTATTATTATTATTATTATTGTTGTTATTATTATTATTATTATTATTATTATTATTATTATTATTATTATTATTATTATTATTATTACTATATTGTTATTATTATTGTTGTTATTATTATTATTATTATTATTATTATTATTATTATTATTATTATTATTATTATTATTATTATTATAATTACTGTTGTTTAAGAATACTTCTACCTTGTTCCCCTGCTTGTCACAAAAGTCGACCAAATGGGGCAGAGAGGGGGAACCGGGAGTCCCCTCCTCTGTGTTTAGCTTCCTACGAATAGCCAAGAGATGTGGGGGTGTTCTGGCAGGAGAGACCCAGCCAGAACCCTAGTAATTGGGTCTCTGAATGTGCGTGGTTGTGGTGTAAATGCAAATAAGAGGGAGGTGATAGGGAGAGAAAGATAGATGTACTTGCATTGTGCGAAACTAAGATGAAAGTGCATGGTAAGGTGACATTTGGGAGAGTGGTAGGTAGGGTGTCTGGAGTTGACAGGGGGATAGGAAGAGAGGGAGAGTCTCTGTTTTTAAGTGAAGAGATGAATAAGTGTGTGGTAGAATGGAAGTAAGTATCTTCTCGAATAATAGTGGCTAAAATGAGGCTGCGATGCGAGGCTTTGGCGATTTTGAGTGCATATGGCCCTGGAAGTGAAAGAAGTGTGGAGGAAAGAGAAAACTTTTGGATAAAATTGAACAAGTGTATGGAAGACTTGGGAATGAATATGAATGTGGTGTTAATGAGTGATTTAAATGCAAGAGTACGGAATGAGCCAGTGGATGGTGCAATTGGGAAGTATGGAGTACCTGGAAGGAATGAGAGTGGAGAGAAAATGATTGAAAAATGCATTGAGAGACAGAGGTTGATTTCTAATACTATATTTAATTTGAAGTTGACAGAGCATTAATGGATTATGGTGTGGTGAACAGGAGGGTGATTGGAAGAGTATTTGATGTAAATGTACTGAGAGGAGCTATTGGTGGAATATTTGCTCATTATCTTAAGAGAAATAGAGTGAGATTGAGAGAAAGTGGGGAAAAAGGAGAAGCTAGAGAAGAGGTGCTAAAAGTAAGTGAATTGTATAAAAAATGAAAGACTGTGAGTATAAGGATAGTGTGAGAAATGTGTGGAATGTAGTGAAACAGAAAGTGGAGGAGGTAGTGGAAGACAAATAGGGCTGTTTAATGGAGGAAATCATGAAGTCTGCCGAGGCAGTGTGCGGAAGGGGACTAACTGGTGGAAGGAAAGGTAGTGAATGGTGGAATGAGCAGGCGAGTGCAGTAGTGACAGTAAAGAAGCAGGATTATGAGGTATGATTGTTGGTAGGTAATGCAGAGACGTATGAATGGTATTGTACAAAGAGTAGGTTGGCAAAGCATGTGATGAAGGAGGCAAAGAGAGAAGCAGATGTGAGGTAGGGCAGATGCTTGTCTGAGAATTTTGAAGGAATAATAAGAGGTCTTACGAGG
>JAXCGZ010021148.1:7500-17500 GCA_037179515.1 Halocaridina rubra | reverse complement strand
GAGTCTGTTCAAGTACCTCATTTTGGCATTTCCTCGCCTGTCAATTGAAATTATCGAGGCTGGTGTGTTTGATGGGCCACAGATTCGGCAGTTCATCAAAGATGATCATTTTATCGGGACAATGTCAGAACTTAAAGAGAATGCTTGGTCATCATTCAAAGACATTGTCAAGAACTTTCTTGGAAATAAGAGAGCACAGAATTACACCAAAATTGTCCAGACACTATTGGAGAGCTACAAAATGCTTGGATGCAACATGAGCATCAAGTTGCATTTTCTGCATAGCCTTCTTCCTAACTTCCCAGAAAACCTTGGTGAATTCAGCAATGAGCATGGTGAAAGATTCCACCAAGATTTGAAGGTCATGGAAGAACGGTATCAGGGCACATGGGATGTAAATATGATGACTGACTATCGTTGGAGCATAAAGTGATATTGTCCACAAACTGATCAATCTAGGAAGAGCTATAAGCGTAAATTTCTACTTTAAGTAATTGCACAAAATTTGACTTGCAGTAATAATATCCTTTGTATGAACAAAATATATTTGTACAAACATTACAGCCAACCAATGCTTTATTATTTTCCATCATATAAAAATATTTAAACCATACAATAAAATGACACAAATATACTAGATACGGTATTTTATTTTTCTTTATGCAAAGTGAGGGTATCTGTAGCATGCACCCCTGACGTGATGCATAAAAACTGGCATCATTTTTGGATTCAGAAGCTAAAAGTTACTAAAAAGCAAGTGTTAGACCTAACTCAACAAAAATTGTGTTCCCCCAGTATATCAAAGAGAAAGTTATGTAGATCATCACATTGGTTATCCTCAAGTGCCGAAGTTGGCTCTGAGTTAGAGTAATTGATGGAAGGGGAGAGAAAGTAAAAGAGACTGAGATCAAAGAATGATCATATTTTTCCAAGAGGAGAAAATGAAAAGTATGAATAGTTAGTAGGAACAGAAGTAAAGAACATATCAAGAGTTTCACCTGCATGGTTGTGGCTATCAGGGACACAAGTAGGATGTTTGATAATCTGCTCCAGATCGTATGACAGAGAAAGAAGAAAGGGACTCACTTCCTCCCACATCAGTGTGAGATGAATGAAGCTACTTATTGTGGTATACATCCAAGTCGCCAATGTAGAGAAAATCAGCATGTGGATGAGAAAATAGCAAGGACTCATGTGAAGAGGATAGATATTAAAAACAGTACATAAAGTCAGTGTAGTTAGGGGAGTAGTAGCATAAGGAAAAAAATCTAATAGAAATGGAGAAATAGATTTTCAGCCTGAGAATATCAAAGTCTAGAGCTTAAAGGTCCATGAGCCATGCAGAAGCAGTGTTAGTATTTTCTGTAGGTAATGACCCCACCTTTTGTACAAAAAAGAGAATGCTGGTTACAGTGAGAGGATTGAAATGAATCAGGGGATTCACAGCTAGACAGATGGGTTTCAGGAACAAGGAGGAGGTTATGGAAGTGTTGTTCTGCAGTCGAAAGATTTGAGTTCAGACCATAGATGTAAGAAAAATGTGTAGTGAAAGAGCAGATTTATCAGGAGGTGCAAGGTTATTGGCAGAACCGCTACTACCATGAAGCATGTCTACCTCACGTCAATTGTGGAGTCAACAAGATCCCCGGAGAATTTTAGCATCATTCTATCCCCAGGTACTAGAGACCTAAGTTGGAAACTTTTGTCAAAAGCCTAAAAGATAACAATGGCGACGACAGAGGAGTCCCCATAGTTCATCAGAGCAGATGACCATATATGAGTGAGATAAAAGAGGAACTCACCAGTGTATCTAGCCTTGCAGAAGCCGCATTGGTAATTGAAAATATGTGAGTTAGATTCACAAAGTGACACTTGAGCAGTTTCAAATATTTTAACTATAGCAGAGGTTAGAGTAATTGGTCCTTAGGTAGAATGACCCAAAATATAGCGTTTCTTTTTAGGTGTTGATTCATTGATGGGCTTCCATGCTCTCTCTCTCTCTCTCTCTCTCTCTCTCTCTCTCTCTCTCTCTCTCTCTCTCTCTCTCTCTCTCTCATATATATATATATATATATATATATATATATATATATATATATATATATATATATATATATATATATATATATATATATATATATATATATCTATATATTCATATATATATATATATATATATATATATATATATATATATATATATATATATATATATATATATATATATATATATATATATATATATATATATATATATTTATATATATATATATATATATATATATATATATATATATATATATATATATATATATATATATATATATATATATATATATATATATATATATATATATCTATATATATATATATATATATATATATATATATATATATATATATATATATATATATATATATATATATTTGTATATATATATATATATATATATATATATATATATATATATATATATATATATATATATATATATATATATATATATATATATATATATATATATATACACACACAATGAAATCGTGGTTTTACTAATACACTGTTGTTTGCAGATATAATTATTTTGAATATCAGGATAACAGAACCTGCGTTACTCTCTATTTCTTTATGCAAAAGCATCCTTTCGATTCTACTGCTTCAATAGAAAAGAAATCATATCATGGCATACCTGGCACTCATTTGCACTCTTCCTTCGACATTGTACCAGCCTATAAGAGGATGTTTTAAAAATGCACTTAAAGTCTACTAAGTATACTGATTTTCTAATACATGGTGAACGAGCACTCTTGAGTAAACTGCATATGAATAATTGAGAAATATCCTTCTCATTGCTGGAGGTCGTTACATTTGTTATAAAAGATTTAGAAAACCCACCCTTTCTATTGAGCAATGCGGAATTAAGTAGTCGTCCTTTCCAATTTTGAAAAAATTAGGTTAATATAAATCTATATAGCAAATCAAATGCTCGTACAAATTGATAGACGACGTACAATAATAGAAGTATTTTATAGCAAAACAAGTAGTGTATGGAAGCAGTATTAGAAGAAATGCTGAAAGGTACATTCCATTTGTACGATTCTTAAAGAGCTATTGATGGTGAAGCAACTTCACTCGCTTGGGCTTCAATGAAGATCCTCATGTCCCGTCCGGAGATCTCATGTAAAATCAGAATAGAAATATTATATTTATGCCAACTGTGCTTGTGTAATTGACATAAAAAGTGCATAAAAACCAAGACTTCCTAAGATGCATGCCTATTCTTATAATGATCTAATCCTCCAATTATAGAGGCAATGAGAGAGGCAATTCTCAATGGGAAAGCTATATGTGGGATGCAGATCTCAAAGGTTACTTTAATTAACAAGTCGCTCACCTTACTCAGCGTTAATGTTTTCGTTACTATTTTTACAAGGTTCACAATGCTTACTTCTTAATTAAGAGTTGCCAGGTCATATTGAAAATATTCTATATACGTAATACTTTTATTAACTTAGGTGTATGAATTATTTTTTTCAATACCCGCAAAAGTACTCCAGTAATTCCTTTCATAATTATGGACGATGGTAAATGCATAAATATTAAAAGCAGTTCTAAGTGATATAGTAGTAGGTTGGCCATGGCACCGGCTGAAATCCTAAAGCTGAAAATATTACAGACTTAACTAAGATTGGTCTTGACTGCTCCTGATTAAGTCTTCCTTTTGGGTACGGTTCTTTCCTTATGCCTACATCTACGATGAATATTTTGGAATATTCGTTTCACATCTAATACTACCTCATTACATTTGACAAGTCAACTCTTCTCATACCTGTTTCTTTTTGCTTTCTTTTTCCTATTTTTTTACTGTAATTATGGAAGATCTACAGCTTATGGCTCCAAGTATCCGGCATAGAGGGGTGCTAAGAATCTCCAGGGATCTTATTGCCTCTACTACTTGCGTGACGATAGAAGCGTTTAGTGGTAGTAATTGTTCTGCCTATAACCTTGCACCTCCTGATAGATCTGCTTCTCTTACTCTTCATCTTTCTAACATTCATAGTCTGAACTCCAGTTTTTCGTCTGTGGATCAACACTTGTGCACAGCCCTACTTAAACTCCTTCTTCTCTCTGACAACCAGCTGTCTAGACATTCTTCCCTTGACCCATTTCCAATATCTCACTAAAACCTGTATGCTCGTTTCTAATCCAAAGGTGATCTCTGATCCTATTACAACACTAGTACTCATATTGCAAGGCTCATGGACCTTGAATCTCCTGACTTTAATGTCCTCTGACTGAAGATCTATCTCTTCTCTACCACTATATTTCTTTTCTTCTGCAACTGCTCTCCTAACTCCATTGAATTTATAAATTTCTTTGAATATCTGTTCTCTTGCAATGGCTCCTTGCTAGCTACTCAACCACATGCTTTAATTCCCCATATTGAGGACTCCGATGTACACCACAGTTAGTGGTTTAAATCTTCTCACACTGATGTTGGGAGGATTTGAGGCTCTTGCTTTCTCTGTTACTCACGATCTGGAGCAAATTATGAAATATCTTACTTGTGTTCTCAGTCACCACGAATATGCAGTTAACACTCATGCCCTATTCATTACTTCTAATAACTCAGACTACTCATATTCTCTACTTCCCCCTCTTGGTAAATATAATCACTCTTTGATTTCAATCTCTTCTATTTTTGCGCCCCCTCCATCAATTCCTCCTACTCAGCACTGCCTTTGGCATTTTGAGCATTTTCAACATGATGATTTGCTTGACTTTCACTTTGAATTCACATGGGATGGTTACTGCTTTCGGATTCGCAAGCCTGATCATGTAGCCCAATAACTTGCCGAGATCATAAGTTTGGGCATGGAAACATTCATCCCCTCCTCAATGAAACTATTTTCTCCTCCTGATCCATACTTTGACAGTGCCTTGTCCATGGCCAGAAATCGAGCATACCAGTCGTACCAAACCTCTCCTTCTGATTTAAATGAATTTTATTTTATTACAGCTAGGAATCGTTGCTCTGCTCAGCTTCGAAGGTTCAAAGTTTTCTTTTAAAAAGGAAAGTTAGTGACCTTAACTCCTATCCTACAGATAAATGTTTATGGCCCATAGCCAACAGTCTCTCCAAAATCCTCTGTTACCTCAGCTATCCCCTTCTCATTCGTTCATATGGTCCTATAGCTTGCTCTCCCACTGACAAAGCCATTTCTTTGGCTCTCATTTTTCAGTCAGCTCTTCCATAATTGAATACAGTGCACCTGTTCCCTCTACTTTTCCCCTCCCTAATCATATTATCTCAATTATTCTATCTTCAAGCAAAATCCAAAAGGTTCTTCGCTATCTAAGAACGAGCAAGGCATGCTTGCAAGGTTCTTAAAGGAGTTTGCATATGAACTAGCTCCCGTGCTTTGCTGTCTTCTTCACCTCATTCTCTCAACCAGTATCTATCCTTCATATTGGATTCATGCACTAGTTCAACCTGTTCCTAAGTAGGGTGATATCTCTATTCCTTCCAAATTCAGACATAATGCCCAAATCTCTGCTATCGCTATATAATTCGAAACTCTGCTTAATTCTCACTTCTTGAAATGTCTTGAAGCTAACTCACTTCTCTCTGATCACCAGTGCGGCTTCTGCAAGGCAAGATCCACTGGTGACCTCTTCTTTTGTCTTACTCATGTATGATCATCTTCTCTGAGGAACTATGGGGAGTCCTTTGTCGTCATCCTTGATATCTCTAAGGCTTTTGACAGAGTCTGGCACAGTGCTCTGTTGGCCAAGCTCCCTGCTTATGGATTTATCCCTTCTCTCTGTTCTCTCATTTTCAGTTTTTTTTCCTGATTGCTTTATATCTGTGGTCATTGATAACGCAACATATAGCTCATTCCCTGTCACCTGTGTGGTTTCGCAGGGCTCTGTTCTTTAACCTACTCTCTTTCTTCTCTTCATCATTAATCTTCTTCAATCCCATCCTCCTTTCTTCTCCATGTCTTTGTCGACGATTCTACCCTTCGTTTTTTCTCTGACTTCTCTTCACAATCTTCATCTTGTGCTCATACTCAATCTCCTATCACTCTTTCCTCTACTCTCAACTCTGATTTGCAGAGAGTATCTGAGTGAGGCACCAAATATTTAGTTAAATTTAATGCCTCCAAGATAATTTCTGATGATCTCTTTATCTTTTTCTACTCCTGATAGCTCTATGTCTTCAAAACTAACGAAATTGATCCTATAGATTCTGTTAACATACCAGGTATGCAGATATCCTCTAGCTTGTGTTGAAGGAGTCACATTACCCAAATAGCTAAATTTGTTTCCTAAAAATTGGGGGTTCTGTTTCGTTTTCGTCATTGCTTTTCCTTTATCCATTTTATTTGAAATCTATAAAGGACTTATCTCTCCCCATTCAGAATACTGCTCGCACTTCTAGGGTGATCCGTTATACACTTATCTCCTTGATAGGGTTGAATCAAAGGTAGTCCGACTCATTAATAACCTTTCTCTTACTTCTAATCTGGATTCTCTTTCTCTTCGCTGTAAGGAATCATCTCTTTCTCTTTTTTATCGATATTACTTCCATCGTTGCTCTAATAACTTGACGACTTGCATCTCTCCCCAATTGCCGAGACTGTGTAACACTCGCCAAGCGGCCTTGTCTCTCAGGAAATGAATGGAGATTTGTAGATTGCGGATTTGTCAGTGCAGCTACTGCTTCCTCCCATCCACCTCCAGACTCTGGAAGTCTCTTCCTACTTATGTCATTTCTAACTCTCATAACTTATATTCCTTCAAAAAGAGGATCTATCGTCATCTCAATACCTCATCATGCCATATCTGTAGGTCTTCAGCACTTGAACTATTCTTTCAGTCTTTCCTTTTCCTATTGCAATTTATTCATTTATTTCTGCCTTGTCCTTTGTCATATCGTTGTTGATCTTACCAGGCCAGAGCTACAGCGTGCGAGGTGATAATAGATATTCCAAGTACTTGATACTTAATTTATTCAGAGGCTACATGATTCCTCTATTCCTCAAAGCTCCCCACCCCTGAGGGGGACACTTCTATCTAGATAGTAGTTCTGCCCCCGGCAAGGTCTATCTCCTATCTGAAGCGCTCTCTGGGTATTCCTCCTCTCTGGTGGGTGGGTTTTGGGTGGCGCCCTCTGACCTCTACCAGCTCTTGCCGTCTATGTGAGAGGCCTAAAGGCACCACTTAACTTTCCTTCCGACACTTAACCTTCTACTTTTTCTTCGCCTTAAAGTTTTCTTCATGCCCGGGCCTGATGAAGGTAATTTTTTGGCCTGTCCCGGTGTCACACTTATTAAAACTGTCAAAACAAAGGTATGCTTACTCCTAAAGACATATATTTCAGGTGGTCCTGAAAAGATAATAGGATTCAGTTACAATATTACCCAAGGAGAGCCTTGTTATTTTCATATCAGTAATCAAATCCTTGCTGCTAACATTAAATAATTTTCTACTTCAATAGAATACTTTGATACAATCATCTCTAGTAAGAGTACATATTATGTATATTCAGAAAATAAAGTGTTATTCCGCCTCATAAATTGCTATATTATATAAATATAAAATACTATTAAGGCCATTGTAAAATGAGTATAAGCATACAAAATAAAGCATTAATAACTTATTAATATTTAAAACTCTTCAATTATACCATACTAAGGAATCTAGTATTGATGTTTACTATATGGCCATCTGTTTTTTGTTACTATGATCAAATAATGACTGTATATTTCTATGAATAATTGCTTACTTTTTATTTAATATGATGAGAAATTTTGATTCATATGAAGTCTCTCTTAAAATATAAATGCTTATTTAATGCAAAATTCGAATGTCAAAGTCCCAGAATATCTCATTAGATTGAAGGTAATGGTTCTATTCAATAGGTCTACATTTATTCAGGTTATGTATTCTTAATAAGATACAATAAATGATGACTCCTTTGTGTTCTACTATGTTTTCATATATAGTGTGTAGCAACTATTAATTTTGCAACAAAGTTTTTTACATTTACAAACTCTCTCTCTCTCTCTCTCTCTCTCTCTCTCTCTCTCTCTCTCTCTCTCTCTCTCTCTCTCTCTCTCTCTCTCTCTCTCTCTCTCTCTCTCTCTCTCTCTCTCTCTCTCTCTCTCTCTCTCTCTCTCTCTCTCTCTCTCTCTCTCTCTCTCTCTCTTTTAAGTACACGTGTGTTATAAAATTATTTCTTATAAAAAATCTTTTAACTGATTGCAAAAAGCAGCAGCAAAATAGCAAAGAGAAATGGTATAGAAGCAATAACGATTCTGTGAATAAATTATTGTAAAAGAATCTTGCTCAGTCAAGGGATATAATGTGTTCTTTTGTTACAAGGGTTCTCCTATCTTTAAATGGTGTTTAAATATTTGTTTTATTTATGTTCTGCATCTAAACAGAGGTCTAAAGTTAAATTTATGTAAGTATATTACATAGTGTCACCTTTACCACATAGACTGGAATACTTAAAGAATGGGACTGCAATAGAACTCACACATATGAAATTTCCAGAATTACTTTGAGAAAGAGTAGGTACGCCCTGGAATACACAAAAACGCTTAATGCTAAAAATATTAAAATTTTCAAAATTATTCTCAATTGTGGAAATATTAAGTTACTCCACAGTTATTCACTGCGTTCCTAGGTGTCCCCGAAAGGAATCATTCTATATATATATATATATATATATATATATATATATATATATATATATATATATATATATATATATATATATATAATAGATAGATATATAGATATATATATATATATATATATATATATATATATATATATATATATATATATATATATATATATATATATATATATAGATAGATATATATATATATATATATATATATATATATATATATATATATATATATATATATATATATATATATATATATATATATATATATATATATATATATATATATATATATATATATATATATATAGATAGATATATATATATATATATATATATATATATATATATATATATATATATATATATATATATATATATATATATATATATATATATATAATAGTAAATAATTTATTAAATCAACCTGTGTAGTTATAAAAGCACTCGACTTCAAAGTGAAAAGCCCGTATTCGAGCCTTCAATGGGTTCTAAGAAAGGCATTCAACCTTAATTCCCCAACTCTAATCTGTCTGTATCCACCTCCATTAATAGTGACACAGAATGACAAGCAAGAAGGCCATGGTGTTTACATGACGGTTGCTTAGAGTGTATTCCATCGGCAATTCGGATGGACAACTTTGGCTAAAGTGCCCCAATCGGTATCTGATCGTGCGACAATACCATAAAGGCCACTAGAGATGATGAGCGAGACCATAACACAGCCCACTAACAATGTACACGTACGAAATCCCTCAAGCTTATAATTCTTTTCATTTTTTAAATGTGTAATGAAAGATAGGCATTTCTTTCTCTTATGTTGTCAAAGATCCATAAAATACTGCTAATGATAATATAGGTAAAGCCTTGTAAAATCTCATGATTTGCCAAAGGAACAACGTCACTACTTCTATATCATTATCTTAAAGTCTTTTGGAAAAAAAGAAATTAAGACATAGCTGGATCTAAAAAGGATTGACCACAACAAATCGATCTTAAGGCTTCCTACACTTACAGTTCCTTAGTATGCCTGCATCTAAACCGATTATTTTGGCGCATTCGTTACATATGTCATATAATACCTTCACATTTGACTAGTCCCAATGTTCCCCATCTTTGCTTCTCTTTGCTTTCTATCTCATTATTATTAAGGTGCCTTGGCTAGACGAGGAACATTTTCTTTGCCCGTTTTAAAGTCATATTCATGAAAAAAAAAAATCCTTACGGATTCCCACTCAGAATCTAGAGCCAGAAATTGATCCACTGAAACTCAGTGCGGTATTTCCTTTATT
>JAXCGZ010021147.1:42500-74712 GCA_037179515.1 Halocaridina rubra | reverse complement strand
AGAGAACTAAAAACACAATTCCCTTTATTTGAAGGAGAGAGAGAGAGAGAGAGAGAGAGAAGAGAGAGAGGAGAGAGAGAGAGAGAGAGAGAGAGCAGAGAGAGAGAGAGAAGAGAGAGTCAAAGTCAAAGTCAAAACGTTCACAAACTCTATTCACAATCTACATTATCAATAAATTAATCTAATTACAAATTGCAATATAAACCAATTCAACAACAACAAGTCCAAAATCCACAACATCTCACCACATAACAATTACTACATAACATATCCAACAAACCTCCCAACCCCATACCACCAACCAACCCCACCTCCCAAATACTTCAACCCAAATCAAAAATTTACACAATAAATATCATACCACATACACTTGCGGTTACCTAATGAGAATACTAAAATCACTTATTAAGTAGGTGATTTAAAAGATGAGATTTAAGTGAGGGTAATGTTTGGCAACTTCTTAAGTTTGCGGGTAAAGAGTTCCAAAGTCTCGGGCCTATTACATTTAAGGCTCTTGCCCCAATATCAGTGGAAGTTCTGGGCACGTAAAAAGAATTCTGATATCTGGTGTTGACGTTATTGATACGCACTTGATTAACTGTTGGCAATGAGAAGAGCCATTCCGGTAATATTCCATGATTTATTTTAAAAACTAAAAGACAGATATTATATATGAACTTCATGTCCATCCTTAGCCAACCCAATCTCTCAAAGAGGGGAGTCACGTGATCATGTTTATGCACCCCCCCTATGGCAACTCTTGCAGCAAAATTCTGGAGCCTTTTCACTCGTAACATCTGGGTCTTAGTCGTGGAACCCCAAACACTTAGACAGTAGTTGAGAATACTTAAAATCAATGTTTGTACTACAATTGCCCTACAATCAGGCTCGAATCTTTCATAGACTCTGTTCAAGTAAATAAGGGTCCCGTTCACTTTTTTATGTAGTTCATCGATATGAAAATTAAATGTCATGGTACTGTCCATAATAACTCCTAGATTTTTAACCTTATTAGATGGGAAGAGTGAAACATTGTTGAAATTTATACTGATGTTCTCAGGAATGCGGGACAGGTATTGATTTGATCCAAAAATAACGAATTTAGTTTTATTTTCGTTCAGTAAAAGACCATTACTGTTAAAATAACTTTTGGTACAGTTTAATATATCTTCAGCCCTTTTTAAGATTTCAGGAATTCTATCAATGTCACCAGTAAGCATAATCTGGGTGTCATCAGCATACATAACAAGTAGGCAATCTCTTATAAATTGAGGTAAATCATTAACATATATTAAGAAAAGCAGAGGACCTAAAATTGAACCCTGAGGAACGCCAAAACTGATATCTAAAGAGGAAGAGAGAGTCGAGCCCATTCGAACTGATTGAATTCGATCTTTCAGGTAATTTTCGAACCAAAATGAGTCAACATGAACTTTGGAAAGTTTTCTCATTAGAATTTGATGGTGTACACTGTCAAATGCTTTAGACAAATCTAACAATAATAAAAGTGATATTTTCTTATTTTCAATATTACTATAAATTTTATCAGTAATTTTAAGTAGGGCCGTCTCGGTCGAAAGTTTAGGCCGAAAACCGTGTTGTTCTTCACATAATAGACAATTTAATTCAAGGAAATTTATTAACTGGGTGGCAACTACCTTCTCAAGTATTTTAGACAGAATGCTGAGAAGAGAGATTGGCCTATAATTTTCAACATTATTAGTATCTCCACTCTTAAAAACGGGGATGATATAGGGATGCTTCCAGAGGTTAGGATAACTGCCTGTAACAATGGATGTATTTACAATGACTAAAATGAAAAATACTGTAACTGGCAATGAGTCAATTAGGAAGCGAAGTTGTATCCCATCGGAACCACAAGAGTTTGTTGGTTTGAGGTTCTTTATGATAAGAATAAGTGTGACTAAATCGATTGGGTGCGGTCTAAAATTATTGATAATACTTCTTTCAGCTGGAGGCTGGCAATTATGTGGTTGATTAATAATCAAGTCATTATTTTCTTGGGACTTTTCATATGTGGACTTACCTATTTCAGCAAAATACTTATTAAAATCATTCACTCGCTTTTCCACATTATCACTGAGAAGGTCAGAATTTTCTAAGATTTCCTTATTTGCAGGAATTATTCTTTTTATAACATTCCAAGTTCCTTTGATATTTCCCTTATACTTGGAAAATTCTTCCCTGAAATGATTTTTCTTCTTTTCGGACAACATTGTTTTAGTAAGGTTTCTTTCTCTTCTATAGGCTCTTTCCATCTCGGAGTTTTGTCTATCAGATTTAAATTGCCTTAGGAGGTCATCTCTCTTTTTCATTTGCTCTTTTAACTGAGAGTCAATCCACGGGGCAGGAGGGCGTGTCATGACTTTGGTTGTAAGAGGGGCACATTCATTTAAACATCTCGTAAAAACATCAGTAAAAGTAGAAACTTGATAATTTACACAATCTGTAGTTAGTATTGAATTTAAAATGTTGTATTCATTAAGAAGAGTGTCGCAGAAACAATTTTGAGAATAATTCTCAAGAGATCGGAAAGTTTTAACAATTGGCGGTCTCTTTTCCTTCCTGACATTAACTGTAGCTATTAGAAGCTCGTGGTCTCCTACAGGACAAGGTAAGACATCGTGGTGAACTATAAAACTAGGTGTATTGGTAATTATAAGATCAATTAGGCTGGAGGAATTAGCGGTGGTACGGGTTGCTTTATTCACAAGCTGATTTAAGTGGAGGGATTGAATTAATTTCCCCATTTTATTATTAGGAAGAAGGAGATTATCATTGAAGTCGCCTATAATAATGAGAGGTTTGCTCCTCAAACAGAGAGAGAGAGAGAGAGATTCAGAAGAAAGATGAGTTTAAGTAACCATATTACACCCAGATTTTTTTTTTTTAATTGATTTGAGATTGCAGTATTGACAGGCTAAAAACACAATATCCTGGTTATTCTCATGTCCTTCCTGTAAGATGGAAGGACTTGTACAAATGAAATATAATCATCAGTTTCAGAAGCAGCGATGACATACTAATGATGTAGTCTGTCAAAGGAAAATGTTTATTCCTGTTACAATGCTACAATAGAGTTGTTTGACAAAGTAAATTACTGAAGAAAGTTTAAATAAGCCAGACGGGAATCTGTTTAAGAAGGTACCGCTTATATCAAGTCAAATGCCAAATTATCGTATTTTTTAAATTGAGTTACACACCAGTACGGCAAAAGAAAATTGCCCTCGTTGGGCCCTGACAACAAAGGAACTTTAACCAAAGAGAAGAAGATATTGGGAGTATTGTGACTTATCAGATGTGGAATAATAATAAGAAATCTGTAATGAATACGCCAGAATATTCATTGTAGACGCAGACTAAAGGAAAAGAACCGTAACTAAATGAGAGCTTGGCATTGAGCAGTCCTGAACTGTCAGTCCTATTTAAAGTCCAGAAGGCCTTCAGTTATAGCATCAATAATTGTGGAGAGTTATAATTAAATACGGAGTTTCAATTAAAAGTACACTGTTTATTGCCAATAAGATAATAATAAATAGTTGCATTGTGGCAATCACCAGTTTGAGACAAAATCAAAATTACGGGTTAAATTACATATTACGTTTATAGCCATTAAGAAGCTATTATGTCGTAATATTGTAGTACAATCACTTGCGAGAAAACAGTATGATTATCTATACAGAAATTTATGTAAAGGGGGGTAATGACATTTATCAATTATAATAAATCGTCAATTAGACCAGAAAGTAAATTTAAATAAATAATCAGTTAGGGAAGAAAGAATATTTACTTGCAATACGGAAGTCTTTGTAAAACGATACAGTTTATAACAATATAAGTTTTAAAACTCATAATAACACGAATCACCTCTTAAGAGATCAAAGTGAACCGAGAAGCTGAGCGGGAGTCTGTGTACATAAGCGTGCAACAGCTTAATGCAGTTAAAAGAGTGAAATATCCTTTTTTTTTTTTTTTTTTAGGATGGGATAGGATAGGAGGGGAAAAAAGGGGAGGGAATTAAGGATATAAGGGAATTGGAGGGAAAAGCACGAAAATTAAATAAAGTAAGAGATAAAAAAGAGAGGGGCAGACCCTCGTGCTAAGTTTTGATCTGAAATTCAGATTCTGTATGACTTAGAAATCACCAGTTAGAGGAAGAAGTAAAATTATAGGCTGTTCGTTTCCCTATGTAAAAAGGACTGTGTATAGGCATTGCTAGTGAAATTGTTATTGTGACCACTGATATGAAAGCAAAACCGGTGGTTATACGAAATTTCGTAAAAAATACTAAAAGCAATTGGTAACATTTCATAGGATTCCTGATTACATAGTACAGTTTGGGTGTTTTTAGCAAGTTTCCTTCTAAACTCATCTAAAGCTACTAAAAGTATAGTTTCATAGAAGTATCGTGACCTTGGCATATTTACAGCGATTAAATTAACTGAAGGTACAGAAAAATAGGGACGTGGAAGCGGAGCTAACTGTCGTATTATCTCCCGAGCCACGTTAGTATATCGCTGCCAGACGTAAAAGTCACACCCTCTTTTTATTCGTCCTAATGATTTACAAAGTGTTTTACATACTTTTAGAAAGCATAGCTAAAGGATATATAAGTGAAATCATAATGTCACTATATAAGTTTATATACTGCAAAAGGGACCAAACACGTGTCTGTATGAGTTTGATTTGATGTTAGATCTTTATGCAATCAGCTGGTAGTGTAACCTTGGTATTAATGCTGTGCACCTGGACTATCTTCTGAACTTAAAAAAATTAACGTTATTTGCATGTTATAGTTTTGTCAAGTCTTACCAGTCATTGCAAGCATTTCCAGACAAAATGTTTGTGATTAGACAGTGTCTGCGTCTGACCAAAGGTCATTTCAAAGTGAAATATACCCCCAGAAATATAAACAAACAAGCTGTTAGGTCTGCTTCTTCGTCTAAGGTGCCTAATGGAAGCTATGATGAACTCTATTCAAGATCTATCCGTGAACCAGAATTATTTTGGGACGAGGTAGCTCAAGGGATAGAATGGTTTCGACCCTACATTAAGGTGCTGGATAATTCTAAGGAGCCTTTTACTAAATGGTTTGTGGGTGGTCAGTTAAATACCTGTTATAATGCTGTTGATCGCCATGTCGTCGCTGGGAAAGGTGATCAGCTGGCAATTATTTATGATTCGCCAATAACAAAATCAATGAAAAAGATGACTTTCAGTGAATTACTTGATCAAGTGTCTCTCTTGGCAGGAGGATTAGCCAAGATGGGTGTGGGTGCTGGCGATCGTGTGTTGATTTATATGCCCATGGTGCCAGAGGCTATTATTGCAATGCTGGCGACTGTTCGAATAGGTGCCATTCACAGCGTAGTTTTTGGTGGTTTTGCGGCGAGGGAATTAGCCACGCGCATTTCACATTTAAAGCCAAAAGTTGTTATTAGTGCTTCATGTGGAGTTGAACCTTCACGCTTAGTTAAATATAAGCCCATGTTGGATGAAGCCATTGACTTGGCCTCTCACAAGCCAAAAAAGTGTATTATATATCAAAGATCAAACCTAGAGGAGGCACCACTCATTCCCAGTCGTGATGTAAATTGGCATGGTGTTATGACAACTGCAACAAAACATGACTCCGTCCCAGTGGATGCCAATGAGCCATGCTACATTCTCTATACATCAGGAACAACAGGTCAACCAAAAGGTATTGTAAGACCGAGTGGTGGGCATGCAGCCATATTGCCATGGACCATGAAAACGATTTATGGCATGGAACCTGACGATGTTTGGTGGGCAGCATCTGATTTGGGATGGATTGTTGGTCATTCATATATTTGTTATGCTCCATTGCTTAATGGCAATACGACTATTATTTTTGAAGGAAAACCTGTTGGCACTCCAGATGCAGGTCAGTTTTTCCGGGTCATTCGTGATCATGGTGTCAAGGGAATGTTTACAGCTCCTACTGCTCTCAGGGCAATCATCCGAGAAGACCCAGAAGTCATTGAAGGGAGCAAATATGACATATCATCTCTTAAATACTTCTTTGTGGCTGGGGAACCGCTTGATCACGAAACGAGATTGTGGGCAGAAAAATCTTTCAAAGCCCCTATTTTGGACAACTGGTGGCAGACAGAAACGGGTTATGCTATCACAGCTAATGCTGTAGGCATGGGTATGTCCCTATCACCTCCTAGGGGAGCAGCTGGTAAACCATTTGTTGGGTTTGATGTTCAAGTCCTTACACCTGAAGGAAAAGTAGCTGAGCCAGGTGAACTAGGACGCATTGTCTCGCGTCTACCTTTACCTCCGGGTTGCATGAGCACATTATATCAAGCGCCAGACCGTTTTGTCGACAGTTACTTCAGAGAATACCCTGGTTTTTATGATACCATGGATGCTGGTGTTCGAGATGCGCAAGGTTACGTAGCTGTGATGTCGAGAGATGATGATGTCATTAATGTAGCTGGGCATCGCTTAAGTACTTTATCATTAGAAGAAGCAGTTTTAGAACATCCTGATGTCGTTGATGCTGCAGTAGTGGGTGTACCTGACGAAATGAAAGGGGAAATGCCCCTGGCGTTATTTGTGCTGAAAAACGGTTGTGAACGATCCGAAGGAGAAATTGCAAAAGAATTAATTACCGTTGTTCGTCGTGTTATTGGCCCTGTGGCTGCTTTCCGTGTGTCAGCTCAGGTGAGAGGACTGCCAAGAACTCGCTCAGGGAAAACGTCTAGGAAAAGTATCGCAGATTTGGCTCGAAGTAAAACTATTAAGATTTCTCCGACCATTGAAGATCCTACATTATATTCTGATATTTTAGCTGCTCTAAGACGATGTGGGTATGGACTGGAAGCACCTGAGCCAGTTATTCCATGATAGTCCTAATTTCTTAAGTAATATTTTCTCAGTTTTTTTTTTCTTTTACTTTTATGGTAAAAATATTAAGTCCTCCCCACCTCGTTATCATTTTTGAAAATTTAAATCTACATAAATGCAATATATGTCATATTTGAATATGTCTAAAGTTTTATTTCATTTAAATTCTTAAAATAAGTCCTAAGAATATATAATCACATATACTATATGATGTTAAAATGTCCATATCTTTTGAATTGCTTGTGATATATTATTGTACTATGTTGGAGTGAGAATGTTATAAATACCTGCTTGTTAAGCCCGATTTCCTAAATAGTGTAAACCTAGGGTACCAAATTGTTAGTTAGCTAAACACACAAACGGATTTCATAAACGCATCTGATGCGGTTCTGTGTATGGCTAGGATCAAGTACGGGATCCTAGCCATACACAGAACCGCGTCAGATGCGTTTATGAAATCCATTTGTGTGTCTAGCTAACTAACAATATGGTATCCTATGTTTACACTGTTTAAAAAATCGGGCCTTAGTCTTGCAAATTTGTAGTTCTGTAATGACCAGTGATAACTTCAAATGTAAATTATTTTCCATATTTAGTTTAGTGAGTGAACTATTTATTTCGTGGATTATGAATATATATATATATATATATATATATATATATATATATATATATATATATATATATATATATATATATATATATATATATATATATATATATATATATATATATATATATATATACAGAGAGAGAGAGAGAGAGAGAGAGAGAGAGAGGGGGGGCTCTCTCCAACAGGTAATTAGTACGTAATCTAAGTAATTAATATTTGAAGTAAGAAACATTACATAATAGGCTTATCTTAAGTACTCTACCTTCTTCCCTTTACTATGCATTATATTGGAATACAGAAACAGCTCTTTTCTCTATTTTATAAGACTTAATTGTATTTATTGGTGTTGTACAAGTATTTTGCTTTTATTTAAAAACATATTTTCCTTTTCCTTGCTTGTGGTTTTATGTATATACATATATAACATATCGACGGAATTATCTCTTCTTATCAATCTTATATCTTAAGTAAAAGCCTTTGATTATTATGTAATTAATGTTTTTAAATACTTCTGTAAGTATGAATTAGCTAATAGGGTCCTTATTTGTAAATAGTTAATCTTTGTTGGCTAAGTTTAGGTTGAACAATGTCGAAAAGTTACATTAGTCGCTCATTTCAACTTATTGTATGCAAGTCAACCTCAATATGCCGGAGTAATATATAGCATAGTCACCCTTAGTATTATTTGCTCAATTTCAATCAATGAAAACAAACGTTATTCAAAGAGAACTCAGTTTAAAAGGGATACAAAAGTAGAATATTTTATTTCGAGTCGTCGTTTATAAAGAGAAGGTGTTTTCCAGAAGAGGCTGAACATGAAACAGCTGTATATAGTGACAGGTATAAATAACAATACTGGTGGTGAGAACAACGTGTGCAGAACTAGTATAATAAGGTATTTTGAGAACGAGAATGATTACAATAATATATATTTTGAGAACGAGAATGATTACAATAATATATTTAGCGGGTCGCTGATATAAGAATAATATAGTTGGAAAACAATAATGTGTTTATTCTCTACTCTATTTTATAGTAAGTTGAAAAAAGTTTTTCGTGTTGTTGATGAATACAATATAGATGAGGAAAGAGTATTCTTTTTTGCTATAATTTCCGGTGTTGAGTATTATAAATTGCAAAAGTTATTTTTGAGTCTGTTTTGACATATTTTCCAGTAAGGCTCTCTGAAAGATTAACTGTAAAATAAAAATTATTCTATTCGTTTATTGTTTCTTTTGTATCACTTGAAGCTTATTCAAAGTTATTGTTTATTATTTGCAACAAGCATTCTGTAATGTCTAGCATTGTGAAAATATGTGAAGGATTGTGACGAACTATTTTATATATGCTTCTATTCTGAAAAATGTAAGAGATTGAGTTTTTAATGTATTCAATATAATATATATATATATATATATATATATATATATATATATATATATATATATATATATATATATATATATATATATATATATATATATATATATATTTTTTTTTTTTTTTTTTTTTTTTTTTTTTTTTTTTGCCCTCCACCAGACCTTATCAGGAACACTCGATGTGGTCTGGTGAAGTATGACAGTTTAGAACAACATTTGAAAAGGAAGGAAGGACACTAAAGACCTGTATTTATTTCCTTCCATTATAATTTAACTCTTGAGGCCCACAAGAGGACATTAGAAAGGACAATCAACTAAATATCGAGCCTCTAATGTGCCTGTGTTCATCCCCCATTCAAATGGGGACTAATTCTTGGGACCATGGTGGCGTATTTTAGAGTGCTCGATCCAGGAAGTGATAGACTTGTGTTCGAGCCCATTGCAGGGCAATAGGTAGGGCATCATCCATCCTTAATTCTTCAGCTCCAACCTGTCTGTGTGCACCCCTATTCAAATGGGGGTTAATAGTTACACAAACCAATAAAAACATGCTGTAATCAGGATATGAATTTATCCCATAGAGCCAGAATAGGTGCACTGGTAGTCTGGATGTACAGTACTTGTATACTGTATTACACACTGATAACTCAATGAATAGAGTACTAGGCATTCACTCTGAAACTGTTGCTGTTCAAGAATCTAAAAGACTTCGCAGAACTGCCCTTTGCCAGAGTCACTTGTTGTAATCTCTTGTTACTTCAGCAGACGGCTGCACCTATGCCATCAGATGCCCAAATCCAATATAGCAGCATTATTGCCACGAGTTGGAGTATGTATATGAGCAAAAATTACCCACCATTAGCTCATAATAAGAATTAACTCATGAGTGAATAAAGCTAAGAGGGGACCACACTAGCGCAGTGGTTAGACAGCCCAACTCAGGAAGTGACAAATCTGTGGTCAATCCATTGCAGGGCATTAGGAAGATCATCCAGCCCCATTCGAATGGGAAATAATAATGACACATAAAATGGCAAATTACGACAATGAATAAAATTAAGGCACAAGTTTATGTTCTTTAGACCACACTCTTTTTGATGTTTTGAAGCATTTTTCTGTTTTTAATATGCAAGTTAATCACCATGATGGATCCTGAATTATACTTGATATATTAATACGGGCTTGTGTCAGGAAATATTAGGTACTTTAAATTGGCCTACATAAAATAAATTTTGCTAGCATGGTTGCTGTTGTTGCTTGTTATTTTATTTGTTATATTATCTCCCTTTGAATGGGGGTGAACACGTACAGGTTGGAGTAGGGGAATCAGGGCTGGATCCCCTTCCTAATGAGTTGTATTGGGCTCGAACATGGGTTTGTCACTGCCCCAGATGGGCGCTCGTAACTGCTGCGCTACCGCAAGCCTGGTATTACAGGGACTGCAAAAGGATAGATGAGGTATTTAGAGCACTTTACTTTGGGAAGTGACAAGCCTGCATTTAATCTTACCACAAGGTGTTAGGAGGGGCTTCCAACCATTTTTCCCCAGCGCTAACCTGTATAGCCTATGTCAACCCGTATCCGAAGTGGAATAAATAGTGACACAGAGAACAGGAAATATATGAAGAGGAACACAACTAGAATAAGCCTTCTTGCCAGTACTCTTGCTTCGTGAATCTTATAATTATAGATATTTTATGCTATATAAGAATATAGCGATAGTTAGGCCTATGCATAATATTTCTTATATCTGCCCTAGCTCCATAATGGACCACTTCATTTCTTATGCACTGAGATGATAATATAAGCTTATATCATGGAATGTTATCATTACAGTATATGTATGTATATAATAGCAAATAATGAAAACTTTCTCAATATTGCACGAAGAATTCTGTATAGTCCTAAAGTTTCCTAAATTTGACAAAATCTGATGCACCAAATCTTTTTTCATGATTAAAAATGCTAAATATATTCAGTATGTTAAAAAGGTAATTACTTTTTTAATAATTTATTATAAACGATAAATGATCAGTACAACATTGTTATTCATATTGTTTGCGAAACAAATAACCAAATTCAAGCTTACGACAAGACCCAAAGGGCCTTAGAAAAAGGACTTCCAAGTGTCTGCCTTAAAGTTTCTCAAACACTCTTCATATTGCAAACCCTGAGAAGCTTGCCGTAAACCTAGTTTTAGCTGTGATCTCTCATATCTACTGAACTGGTTACTTCAGAAGGGATTCTATATCTGGCTGGAGATTTTTGGTTTCAAACTTCTTGCTGTATCTAGAAAAGAAATTTGTAAATTATCAAGAGGTTCAGAAAGCAAAGTATTATCTCACAAGTATACAAAATATGCTGTTTGCCATTTTATGTGTCACTATAATCCTGATTTAAATGGGGGTGGTCCAGAGGCTGGTCGGGATAGGGTAAATAAGGCTGGATGCCCTTCTTAACGCACCATCATGGTCTCAAACACGGGTTTGTCACTTCTCGAGTCAAGCGCTTTAACCAATGCTCGACATTGTTCCACACAGTAAGTGTAAACAATATGAAATGCAATAACAGACTGTATAATAATTGTTTGCGGTTTTAAGGTATTTTTATGATATTACTGTATATTATTTTTCAGTTGTTAAAAAAAAGATCAAGCCCACTGCAGGGCATAAACAAGGACATCCAACCTCATTTCTCAAGCTTCAACCTGTCCTTGTCCACTCCCTAATGGGTATTAATATTGCGCATAAAACTGCAAACAAACAAACAAAAAACAAAAATTTAATCCATTGAAATCTTGTAATACCTCAAAGTTATATAACTTTTAAGTGGGTAAAAAAATCTTAAGTATAATTAATAATAAGGACGATATTTAGTTTAAAAACTTACACAGTACAGAAGTGAGGAAAAGGTATTCATATAGCCCTGCACAAGTAACAAATTACAGTACTTTCACTGAAGTAATAGCTTGTACATACAGTATAAATTATGGGGAATGCAGTATTGTAGTAGTTAATACGCTCAACTCGGGAAATGACAAACGCGTGTGTGAGTCCTCTGCAGGATTTTAGGGAAGGCAACCAGCCTTAGCTCCTCAGTTCCAACATGTTTCCACCCTCATTTGAATGACGATTAATTGTGACATAAATCATCAAACAATAACAACAACAACTGATTTATTAAAATAATAGATATTCAAGTTAAGCTACAGTAAAAGTAAAAATTATAAACGAAGGAAGTTCTCTAATGAAAACCAGGGCTTTAAATACTCTACTGTACAGAGATGAGGAATAATACATAAAAAGTTGAGAATAGTGTGGTGACTTTTTTGTATAAATATTATCATAATAAATCAGAAGACTGCAGTTGTTCAGTGGTTAGAGCATTCGACTCAGAAAATGACAAACCTCTGTTCTTGTCCACTAGAGGGTAGTATGAAGGGCATCCAGCCCTAATTCCCTAGCTTCAATTTGTCTGTATTCACCCTCATCCAAATGGAATCCATACTGACACCTAAATGAGCAATCAATACCATCCTTAGTCAGAATGTTATAGTCTTAAAATTGTATGGATTAATAGTATTTTAAATCAAAGATTTTCAATGTACTGTATATTGTAGAAAATTAACATATCGGTCACTGGGCTTTACATCTTTTCTCACAAACACGATTTTACAATCATAACAGAATATACTCGTTTGCAGTAACTTGCCATTCTCTCCAATCAAAAGCCATTCATGTGTATAGGAACATGCCTTTAAATGGCTCAGTATTTTTAATAAAGGTTTTTTCTTAAAATTACAAGCTCATAGCTGAATATGTACTAATCTTTTGAAATATTAACCTAAGGAGTTGCATTTTTTTCTTTCTAGGAAAGACGTTTCATGTTAAGAGCAGAAAACTTTTATATGGATATCTATCCAAAAAAAAATAAAAAAAAGTGTACTCTTCACTACTGGCTTAGTAATTAGCTTACCAACCTTTTTCAATAAAAGATGTGTCATGTACATTTTAGAATACTAGCCTTGGGGACCACAGTAGTGCAATGGTTAGAGCTCTAGACTTGGGAGTTGACAGACCCACGATCAAGTCCATCATGGGAAGTTAGGAAGGGCTTCCAGCCTTAATTCCCCAGCTGCAACCTGTATGTCCACCCCCATTTATGGCTTAATAGTGACACATAAGAGGGAAAACAACAATAACAACTAGAATAATAACCTTTTAAATGGTTTACCATCCTTTCCAATCAAAAACTTCTCAAAGTTCCAACCAATGTCTGTGCGACAAACAGGTGACCAAATAATGCACTGAGGGTTTCCCATCAGGCTTACTGAATCGTCAGATGGAAAAGGAAGCTGATCCTTTAAAAACTGAAAAGATAAGTATAAAACATTATTATTATTATCAATATTATTATTATTATTATTACTATTATTATTAGTAGTAGTAGTAGTAGTCGATTATTATTATTATTATTATTATTATTATTATTATTATTATTATTATTATTATTATTATTATTTTTATTTTTATTATAAAAAGATGTTTTGGAAGGAAGTGAAAAGAGAGAGGATGTTTGAGGATGATACTGAAATTTAATTAGATCATTTGGTGACTGAACTTGTTAGGGCGTGTGATAGAAGGAAGTTGCAGGTGAATATTGGTAAAAGTAAAGTCATGAGATGCACGAGGAGTATTAATGTTGGCAGATTGAATGGAGAGTTGCTTGAAGAAGCAGAGAGTTTTAAGTATCTGGGGTCGCATTTAAATTTTAACCTTTATTTCCATTTCAATACAATGGGTATTCGTCAGCCAGGGCAAGCCCCAACCCCCCACTGTGATGTCCAACCACAGCAGTTCCTGCCAGTAAACAGCTTAAACTCTCGGTCTTGGACGGGGACCGATCTTTCGACCTCGTGAATGCGAAGCCAGCGCGTTACCACTGTACTAGCCAGCATCAAAGAGTGGACTAATGGATGTGGAGGTAAGTCATGGAGTGAAGGAAGCGAGTAAATGTCTAGGTGGGTTGAAAAGTGTCATGAGAAATAGTTATTTTGGAATGAATGCAAAGAGAAGGATATATGAAGATGTGATTATACTGACAGCATTGTATGAAGCAGAGACTTGGTATGCAAGAGAGGATGAAAGGAACAAATTGATTGCAATGGAGATGAGATGTATGAGGTATATGATTAGTGTATCTAGAATAGCTAGAGTGAGAAATGAGGATGTCAGGCAGAGAATGGGTGTTGAAAGGAAGCTGTATGTTAGGTTAGATCAAAGAGTACGGAGTTGGTTTGGACAGTAGTCACCGTGGCTCAGACGGTAGCGTCTGTGACTCTGAGGTGTCAGGTAGATGGTTCGCGCCCCGTCACGGTCTGAGGTTAGCAAGGGCATGCACTCAGGGTAACGATTACATCTGCCAAAACAAGTCCTTCGCAAGAAGGCAACCGTCCTAGCCCTTGGTTGAAAAGGGAGTCTGTGACGTAAAACCGGAACGAAAGGATGAATGATGCACGAATAGCGAAGAGATTGTGGGGTGCATAAGTGGTTGAAGTTATGCCAAGAGGTAGACATAGAATGAGATGGATGGATGGCGTAAAAAGAGCATTGGTTGCACGTGGAATGTCAGTGGAGCAGGGAAAAGAGGGTGCAAGAGATAGGAATGAGTGAAGGAATAGTGTATAGGTGACATGGGCCATAGAGATTTCTTGTACCTGCTAGCTCAGCAAACTGTGATTGATGGGTGTGAGGGGAGTTGCCATGTGATGAAGCAGTAAGGGATAATGCAGCTGTGAGTTTCTTGGCTCAGCCATCCCCCTTATAAGGGGGAATGAGACCATGTTTATGTATGCATTATTATTATTATTTTTATTATTATTATTGTTATTATTATTATTATTATTATTATCAAAGAATAGCCTCACCGTATTCCCTGCGTGTCGTAAAAGGCGACTAAAAGTGGACGGGGCGGGGGGACTAGGAATCCCCCCCTTGTACCAACCTCCTGTGAGACGTCAAAGAGGAGGGGGAGTAGAGGGGAGAATAACTTCTCCCCAAACTGTTTTCCTTTTTGATGTCGGCTACCCCCCATTTAAAGGGGGAAACAGCCAAGGTATATGTATGTATGTATTATTATTATTATTATTATTATTATTATCATTGTTTTTGTTGTTATTATATTATGCCAAGAAACAATCCCAGCTGGCAAGAGTCAAAGACTGCAGCATAAAGCAGATGGTGCAAGCTGGGGAAGCATCTTGGTAAGGAAAAAGAAAAAGAGAGAAAAAAAAGAGGAAAATTATATAATATGGTATAACAGTTAGAGGATAAGAATAATTTTCAACCGACTCATGCAAAATACTTGATATCCTAGAATGATAATATATTTTAATAATTTTCCTTCTAAAATTATCTAAATGTAGAAATATGACTAGAGAAGCTACTCAATCCTCTATACAATACCAACAAAAGAACAAATTACCTTACATATTTTGTGGGTTCATTACATGTAAGTAATGTGTGGGGAAAAAATTATAAGATGCTAAATCCATAACACTGTGCAAACTACAATCTTGCCATTTAATTTTGCTTCGTAAAATTCTTAGGTAAAAAACAATTTTTAAGCACATTTTCAGTGTGGGACACATAGAACTACAACCTTTAATATTGTACTTCAATGCAGAAAATATAGAACCACATCCTTCAATATTGTACAAGATATATTTTTGGTTCTGTTTTACTGTGTGAGAAGAAGAATGAGTAACTATACTTTAGTGTGCGTATATGATTGCATATTCAAGTATGAGCACTGTATTAACTGGGCATAAAAGTCGATTAAATGGGGTGGAGCTAGGGGCTGGGAATTCCTCTCCTTGTATTTTCCTCTCTCAAAGAATCAAGTTTTATGCTTTGACTCAGCTACCCCCCTTTTAAGGGAGATTATGACATTTTTATCTAGTATGTAGATGTATACAATACATGATTGAAATTATTTTTTGTACAAATGTGATACAAGAAAGTTTTGTTAGTAGGAATACGTAATAGAGTCAGACTAAAGCCATTTTAGATTTTTAAAGGAAAAATGCTATGAAAAAGTATATCATAAGTTAGCATAGGTTACAGCTTTACAGTCATGTAGCTTCGTCCACTTAAACACATTACAGAAGACTGCACTGCACACAACCACATGCACAAACAACACACTATATACTCCCAAATAGCTTAGTAAAAATGCTCAGGAATGGCTAATGACATCCTTAGTGGACTGGGGTTGTTTGGCTGGAGACTTCAGGAAAGCCAACACCAACAACTTTCTTTTATCTCATAGTTGTTTAGGCTCTGCTATTTTTAAACGAATACAGCCAGAATATCCATTTTACCCTAGAGCTTCATGATAGGTATATTCTCCTTAAAAAGCTCAAGTTCATAAAGATACTGTTTCATCACTGACCACAAACTTCTAATGATGCACTCAATAAACCTGATGAGTTAATAAAAGCCATTAGACAAGAGACACCACTGTGTCTTTTCTGAAATTAATGTTTCCAGTCTTATGTGACTGCTATTAACTCCAGTTTCAATGGTGTGGACAAAGATGCCCTTAACATTCTGTAGTAGGCTCAAACACGGGTATGTCACTTCCCAAGTCAAGTTCTCTGACCAATGCACTAACTCTGATTAAGGGAGTTGTACAAGGCACTGACTGAGTCATACTACTTAGGACTCCTAGTTGGAATTCAGGTACTGTACTGTATAAGCTGGTTGACCATGTGGTGATAGTTTATTCATTTTTAATTCAGGGTGGGCAAGAATATCTCGTATGTGTTCCCATGAGTACTGTAAAACTTCGACTTAATGGGAAGTTGTAACTGGGAATCCCCTCCTTTGTTTTTTCTTCCTATAAAGAGTCAAGATTTTTATTTTGACTGAGCCACCCCTTATAAGTGGGATTATGACCATTGTACCTGTATATAGATATCAATTCTATATGTTATTACCTTAAAAACTGGATCTGTGTTTGTTCCATTAACTTCAACTTTTCCAAAGAGTTCCATTTTAGGCTCGTAGTTGTTGCCGGGACGAACATGGCGAAGGGTGTTGAGGAGTTCTCCTTCAGTGTTGTTCTCCTGTAAATCACATTAATTCAAGTAATGTTTATTGAAGTTTAAATATTATTGCATTACAGTATACTGTATACAATTTTTGCTGCTTTGCATGTCACAAATAGTCCCAATTCGAATGAGGGTGGACACAGACTGGATGGAGCTGAGGCATTAATGATGGAATTCCTTCTCAATTTCTCGAATCCGGATTAAACTCTTGTCAAGCTCATCCACTTCCCTAATTGCATGTTCTACCACTTTGTATTAATCTGTAAAGCATCTACAGAGTTTCTCCCTTCATATAAAAACAAACAGACCACATTCACATACTTCCTACCACTAAGAAATACAGTATGTCGTATTTATTGACACATTCGGTATATCAAGGATATAAAACATATGGTTCATGGGCCACATGTGGTCAGTGGTACTCATACAAACCAAAAAATTCCAAGTTTCTGGGAAAAGTAGTACCAGGAATTAAGGAAAACAGTAGTTTAATTTTTCTTTGCACATTTTGTTTTGAGGTTAGAAAACAAATATATTGTAAATATATAGTGAATTAAATCCACCTTTACTTATCATTATTATTGTAATTTACAATTATATTACTCCCCTAATAAGTCTTCTTGACCTGCTCTTACATATCTGGCCCACGTACTGTATACTCTGCCAGTATGTGGCACATTTGGGTAATTGAGTTTGGCAACCTTAGAGTGTATATATTTGGGTACAGCAATACAGATTGCATATGTAAACAGTAGTTGTTTACACGAAAACTACGCCAAATCCATTTGCAAGGTAAGCAATTCAAAGTATATTGGATTATTTCAAGCTTTAATGCAATCATACATGGCCTGAACATAATCTACAGAGAGTATTTTTTTTTTTTAATGAGTGTGACAACGGGACAAGCAAGAAAATTGTCCTCATCAATAAAGGCCCGGGAACGAAGAAAACATTAAGAATAAGGAAAAGAAACATGTTACAGACAAGGCAGAGATGAGGTAATGATACACAAAGGAAAAGGACAGACTGAAAGAATAGTCAAAGTACTGAGAATCTAGAGATAAGTCAGGATTAGGCCCTGAGATGATGATAGATCTGCATTTTGAAGGAAGATAGGTTATAATAATTAGGAAAGACAGAAGGAGGAAGAGTTCCAAAGTCTAGAGGTAGATGGGGAGAAGCAGTCACTGCACCGACTAATCCGCGAGCTACAAATCTCCACACAGTACCTGTGAGATGAGGCTGCTTGGTGAGTGCTATGCAGCCTCGGCAGTGGGGGAGGGATGCAACTTGCCAACTCATCAGAGCAGCGATGGAAGTAATAGCGATAGAAAAGAGTAAGAGATGATAACTTACTGTGAAGAGAAAGAGAATCCTCATTAAAAGTAAGAGAAGGTTCATTAAAGAATCTGACTGCCTTAGATTCAACCCTATGAAGGAGATAAGTATAAGAAAAAGCACCCTAGATGTGCAAGCAGTATTCTAAGCAGGGAAGGATAAGACCTTTATAGTCTTATAACAAAGTTACTTTTTAATGTAAGAGTAGTTGATGACTGGATTTCGCTAAGTGAGGAGGTAGTTAATGCCAACTCAATCCATAGTTTTAAAGACAAGTATGATAAGTATCACTAAGTACAAAAACTCGGTTTTGTTACTTTCCATGTGCACTCTAACCATTGCACTACTGCATTATAATTTTATAATAATGAACAGTAATAGAAATAAGGAATCCACTTACCTGATGGCCAAATTGGTTACAAGGAAAAGCCAGGACTGCCAGACTGTCTCCGAACTTCTCTTTGAGTTCGTTCATCTGGAGAAAGTCCCGGGTTGTTGTGCCTCACAAAGAGGCTGTGTTCTGAATCAACACCACCTTCCCTTTGTATTTGGTAAAGTTTACAAGCTCACCTGTAAGTAAATACATACATTATATTATTATAAGCAGGAACAAACTGTTAACGCTCAACATAGAATCGTAAGGAAGCTCATCAGTAAATCAATACATGGAAAGAATCATCTTATTTCGGGTCCTAACTGGACCTCTCCTTAGTATATGTGAGTACACATACTCACTTCTGCTTGAAAAGAGGTCCAGTTAGTACCCGATGTATTTAGATACTTTTCATATATTGTTTTGCGGATGGGCTTCCTTAGCATATCAATATATGGAAGACGAAATCAAATATACAGTCTAGTTTTGATTCACACTTTCCTAAGGTTCATTTCCTAATATCCTACATATCTAGAATGGTGTCCCATACCTTGAACTTAGTTATGAAATTCCCTCATATACATACCCATATGTACACTCTTATTATTATATTACATAAAGAATATAAGATTATGACCATATATATGTCCATATATAATGTATATTTATGTATCTATATACTGTATTAATGTTTGTATAGAGAAAGGATACAACAGGAATTAAACATGTAAATTGTGACTGCCTTTCACGCCTGCTTTTCCAAACCAGAGATGTGTTCCAGCATGTATTAAATTTTCATTCTTGCAGCTATTCCAGCAAGAAAGTGTGTGCCACTCTGTAGAGGTAAGACGTGGCACTAAATGGCCATGCCTCTGCAGTTTCAATATGAAACTTTCAAAATTATTTCATTGTCTGATATCTAGAGTAGTTAGCCCTAGCCAACCACTGGTTTAGGAGCTTCATTCTTGATTTTTTTATTATAATTAAACCTCAGTAAAAGAGATCTATATTTCTGTTGTAATTTTAATTATTTAAAGGTATAAATAAGGGATTTCCATTACATTTTTAATATTGATTATCAACCACCCAATTCTAATATTATATTTCAGCAAAATAGCGATTTTTTATGAAACTTAATGATTTAAAAAAAAAAAAATTATATTAGCAAGCTGTACCATTGATGGTACATGGCATGGTGAGACATTTAACTGTGTACTACTGAAGGTACATATTGGAGTAAGTTTATTATTATACTACTAAAATGAGTTTCTTTATATATATATATATATATATATATATATATATATATATATATATATATATATATATATATATATATATATATACTGTACACAGAAGCTCTCCTACTTACAAACAACCGAGTTACGAACATTCACAGATACGAACAAAACCTACCCATTATCTACCCATGTATTAATGTATGTATTACTGTACTGTACTGCTTTATTACAGCATTATTACTGTATTAAAATTAACTAATACTGTATAATTTATGTTTTATGTAGTAGTTAAGTGTCTTTAACCTAAGTTCTGTACAGTACTGGATAAGAATGTACTGTACAGTAGGGGGTCCCCACTTTACGTCTGGGTTCCGTTCCTGACAGCTGACTTAAAGTGGATTTCAACTTAAGTCGGAACACATCTTTAATTCAAACCTAGGTCTGAGGAGACTGGGGCAGGTGAATCTGGTGAGGCAAAAGAACCTACAGTACATAATCTATAGAAATAATATAAGTTCTCATTATAAAATATAGTAAAACTGCACTATATGTACAGTATACTAAATATAAAAATATTAAAGCACTACAGTAATACAAAACTTTACAGTACAGTATGTCTTACCTTTACTCTCAAATCTCCATTTCAGTTATCTTAATGCGAAATTTATTGCTAATGCTCTACTTTAGTATCATTATTATCACAGTATTACCATCATTAAATTTATTATTATTATTATTATTATTATTATTATTATTATTATTATTATTATTATTATTATTATTATCTGTTCACTTGTTAGCTATATTTCTGTTCACTGTAAGGGTATGTATTACCCTCTTACTTATTTGTTCAATTACATGTTTACTTATAAGTGTACTCTTAGTTTTGAAAAACAATAGCTATTGTAAAAAAATGCAAATAAATCTTTGTTTGTTTGCTACTCATGTGGTTGGCTTGCACAAGGAAGGGGCATTGCAAGGGATGGTAACCCCCTCCCTAATTATTTCTTCTAATACAATGGGAAACGCTCTTGCTGCTTTCTCATCACTACTACCTAGCAGCTTCACCCTGCACCCTTAGGTTATGCAAATTAACACTATTCTTAAACGATTCCAACCCCTACTGGCCACAAACTCTTCACTTTCACTCCCATTTTCGAGTGTTTTACTACTGTGTATCAACTTTAATTTCCATGGTGATGGCTTTTCTCTTTTTTGTAGCACTGCCATCATAACTATCACCACTATTCTTGGGAGACATAGTAATGTCAGTAACGAGGGAAAAGATCAAGAAAACAGACGAAAATGAAATACAGTATGGCTGGTGAGAGTAAACTGAGCTGTGCTCTCCTTCAAAAGCCATGTGATGCTGTACAGTATTCCTACACGACGCTCAACAAACTATTTTGAATAAATTCGTATTTACGGCTATGGTTGGTATTTTTTTTAAATTTCAATATAAACAAATAAATAAATAAAACCATTAACTTGATAAATACGAATACAGCTGTGCTGCTAGCTGTGTATTCGTGAGTACTTCGAATAACATCGTATTTACAGCTCTTACAAATATAATTAGTATTATTACTGTACAGCATTAGGGACCACAGTAGCAAAGTGGTTAGAGCGTTTGACTAGAGAAGTAACAATCGCCAGTTTACACCCAGTGCGAGGCATCAGGAAAGGCTTCCAGCCTTATTCCTCCAATGCCAACCTGTCTGTATTTATTTAATGGGGCTTATAGGAAAAATCTCTATTCTCATAACTCCGTCCTCTGATCGCTTTTAATTTTTTTTTTTTTTTTGGCACTGACGCTGTGTCCACTCCCATTTGATTTTACTTTTCTTCTTTATGTACCATAATAAAAGTAATTGTTGAGGTACTGTATTGTACTCTCTTACTACAGTATTGTAGTTATCATTTTTTGATACCATACTGTAGTATCTGTGTTGATATATAAGTTGTTTCTACATTAATTCACAAAACAGTAATGAGAATAGTGCACTCATGACCCATATGCTCAAGCAATATTATACAATTTTGGAATTACAGAGGTGAAAATATACTTTAGAGAGAAAGGGAATGAAATTAGCCAGGAACAAGAAAAAGCACATGCACATGAATAAGAAGGCATAGTGGTGAGGTTGCAAGGCATAGAGGTGTCAAAGGTGGAAGAGTTAAAGTCTTTGGGATCAATATTCATATTAGCAAAGAGTATGGTGGAGAGGCAAAGAAGAGAATGCAGGTAGGATGAAAAAAGTAGCTAAATAAATGTTACTAAGGTTAGGACTGCAATGACTCAAATGAACATTTGAGAAATGCATAAGGCTTTGAAGCATTACTAGTAAGATTTACAAATGAGTTCAGACAACTTGAGAGTTTTATGTGTAAAGTCACTGAGTGTACTGTATTACATGATAAAATTATAGATCCAGAAAGTTTATTACTTTAGTGTGAGCTTCCCTATGGAGAGCAAATATCTTGGCACTTGAATTAGAGTATGAGAGTAGGAACTGAGGGCTGCGGTAGTACTATGGTTAGGGTGCTCAACTCAGAATATAACAAACCCGCATTCAAATCAACCACAGAATGTTAGGATGGGCACCCAGCCTTAAATCCCTCACTGCTTATTTTTGACCCTCTGATCATGTTATGTGCAGGTAGTTTGTCATTCTATTTAAAGGACAACACATGGTTGTGTCATTTTTACGATTTCAGTTTTCTTAAGTACAAAACAGTATATTCTAATAGGCTATCTTTTTACTTAATGCAAATAATTTGAGGTTTTATATAAATAATGTACTTACTAATTTTTTTTAAATTGATCACAAATATTTTCATAAGAACATCAAATGCATAAGGTGCTGCACAAGTAAGTATGATCATATGAAGATAACAGCAATATTATCATTATTACTTATGTCAAGGTCACCATTGTGTATTTGCTGTACAGTTGTTGTTGCTACTTAAGCCATTAAACACTAAAAATACATAAAATGTGAGAAAGGAGGGGCTGCTCACTTGGCTGGATGGCAGGCAGAAATACTCTTGGGTTCTTGGTGCAATGGTTAGCACTCTCGGTTCCCTATGGAAAGATCTCGAGTTCTAATCCTAGTGGGAGGAGGAAGAGATTCTTGGGCAAGTTACTCTGGTCACAACTGCCTCTGTTCAGCTAGCAGTATAAATAGCTACCTGGCATACATTCATTGCTAAGTCGCAGTTCAGTGATGGTAATGCTTCAAGGCTGTACAGTCACTATAGCATTGTAGTAAAATGCTCAACTCGGAAAACTACAGACCCATGTTCGAGCCCACGGCGGATGATAGAAAGAAAATCAAGCCTTAATACCCCAGCTCCAACCTGTCTGTGTCCATCCTCATACAGGGGATTAATAGTGACACAAAACTACAAAGAATAACAATCATCATTTATGTGCATCCAAGCATGTGGGTGTCTCCTTGTTAATGCATGGAGATTATTGGGTGAGTGCATTGTATAATCTTTCTTACTGTGTGCATTTTATGTTCATGTACCATATTGTGTTTTTCTGTTTGCTTCTTATTGTAGTTTTCGTGTATTTACTTTTATTGTTTTTCTGCTTGTTTCTTACTGTGCTTTTTTTTTTCACTGTCCTTTTTTCGTTTTTTAGTTATAGCTTATATCTTTTAGAGATGCCACAGTAGCTCAGTGGCAAAGTGCTTGAGAAGAGCCTGACAAAATGTAGGTTTGATCCGACTGTGGGGCGTTAGGCAGGACATGCATATTTAATCCTCCAATCTCCAATACATCTTTCTCCACTCACGTTCGAAAGAGGAAGAACTGTAACAAATAAAACTATGCTTGATATATTTTGTTTGTTTCTTTTTGTTTGTGTTCATTCTCTCTTTGTAACTTATTGTGGACTTTCTAAGTTTGTTACTTGTAGTGATTTTTCGGTTAGTATGATATACTGGTTCTTTGTTTATTTCTTTATTTTATACCACTTTTGTGGTTTTCTTTGCGTCTTATTGTAGTTTTACATTATATTTTAATGTTAGTTTTTTGTTTTTCCCTTATATAGGGTCGGTTCTTATGGCATTCTTTTAGGACTTGCTATTAATAGTTTTTTTTTTCTGTTTGTTGCTTTTTGTTTCATTTTGTCTTATTTTCATTGTACTTTGCAGTTTTATCATTATTTTTTTTCTTCTAGTCAACTTGGACGGGACTGTGGTTGTGCAGTGGTTGAGCATAATCTAGTCTTAGTTCCCCAGCTCCAATTTTCCTTGGTCCATCCCCATAATGTGACAAACAGTGATGAATAAAAAGTAAATAAATTTTATAAAATCAGTTTGGAATGTTAAAGTACTCAGTGTCACTGAGGAATATTTATCTGTGTGTATGTATTTTTGTTTGCTTGGTGTTTAATGTGTCAGCATTACGATGGCAAACAAGCAAACGGACAAACGTTCCTCATGGAAAATTTGTATTAATTCACCCTAAGGAATAAAAATCTAAGTTAAATTGTGCTCGTAACAGAGTCCAATACAATAGCCTACATGACAGTAAGTTGCTATTTATTGGATCTTAACTATTACATTTTATAACTTGGGACTCTCTCTCTCTCTCTCTCTCTCTCTCTCTCTCTCTCTCTCTCTCTCTCTCTCTCTCTCTCTCTCTCTCGCTCTCTCATATATAATAATGCATAGCAACGGATAAATAGGACGAAAAACTGCATTGCCAAGGTAAGCAGCTGTAAACCTGCCTCAGACTAAATAATAATAATAACAGTTATTATTATTATTATTATTATTATTATTATTATTATTATTATTACTTATCTGTCTCTATCACCCTATCTATATACAATATCCATTAGCCCACTTATAAGGGTGTTGTCTGAGGCAAAGCAAAGCTTTGACATTTTGCGGGAGAAAAATGCATAGGAGAGTACAGTATTCTCATTCCACTTGCTCCATCCCATTTAGAACAGCATAAGGATAAGGAGAGCATAGTGGCGTTCTTCGATTAGTATCTTCTGTCAGTTCAGGTGGTCTAGTGATTGTACTGTAAATAGAGAGCACTTTTATAGAGTTAGGTGTAATTACCTAATTGTGGTTACTGGCAAGAGCCCCATGCTCGTAACTCCCCGTCTCCTGGTCAGTTCCATTTTTGTACTCAGTGATACTAATCATACCTGTCCTTAAAACTATGGATTGAGTCAGCATTAACTACCTACTCGCTTAGCCAATTCCAATCTTCATCTACTCTTATACTAAAAAAGTACTTTCTTACATCCTGCAAAGAAATTTTCAAACTGACCTGTAGTTCTAGTGCCAGTCATATCAGCATATCGTTCCCTATCCACTCTGTCATAACCATGAAGGAATGTTGTATGTGTAAGAGAGAGAGAGAGAGAGAGAGAGAGAGAGATGCTCAAGTTAAGAAATTTGAATTCTGTCACAAGACTTAAAATAAAACAATTGTTAATCTGGAAATAAAAAATAAAAAAATAAAAACTATAACGTAACAAAATATGAAGTTGTGGCCTAACATAAAATCCTGAGAAAATATTACTTGGTTCATGTACAATTACTTTAGTATTATCACCCTTGGGAAGGAAATTCTTCCCCACCTGCCCTGTGGGTGAGTGGGTGACCCCAGCATAGTGGAAGGAGGATTGTGGCAGACCTTTCTTTCCAAGGAGCTAAGAGGAGTGATCGAAATATAGTATCGTCTGGTGAAAGTGTGTGCTTTCACTCGGCCGTCTCCCTTACAAGGGGGATTACGGCCGTAGTATATGTATGTATGTATGTATTATTGGTAGATCGGTGGATATAGTGCCTGGCTCTGACCCAGGAGCTTCAGAGTTCAAATCCCCAATGTATTTTGATCAGCTTCTCCCAAGCAACAGTCGCTTTGGCATAAGAAGGAGAGAGAGAGAGAGAGAGGAGAGAGAGAGAGAGAGAGAGAGAGAGAGAGAGAGAGAGTAATTGCAGCCTTCGTGTACTAAGTATCCTTTGATAACTCAAACAAGCAAAAATTTATTAATACATTTTCATATTCTCTTATTGTAATTTTTATGTTGTTTTACTGTTTTATATATGACTATTAATCCTCATTCGAATGGGGGTGAACATAGACTGAATGGAACTGGGGTATTAAGGATTAATGCCCTTACTGTCGCCCCACGGGTTTGTCACTTCCCTAGTCGAGCGAAGCTCTCATATTTTCAGAAAATAAGTCGTTGGTATTTTCTCATTGAATACGTCCGTAGGTGTGCGTGCTTAACACGGCTTTAATAATTAAACACACACACACACACACACATAAACATGACCTTCCATTTTATGAAGAGGCATTCGTTTCTTGTCTCTCGTATTGTACCCTTGAAATAATCAGTTCTTCAAGTAGATCAACTCACATTTGAGCCTAGTGCGGGGTGTTAGGAAGGGCATCAAGCCTTAATTCCCCTGCTCCAACCTGTCTGTGCCCACCCCTATTCAAATGAGGATAAATAGGAGCACATAAAACGGCAACCAACAAACATAGTCATGAAAGTTTTGATGAATTAAAATACTTCTCATCCTATGCTGGATAGAAAATTAAAATTGCTTTCACTTCCCAAAACTTAAATATGTTAGATATAGGTTTACCAAAAATTTCCCAGCTCCAACTTGTCTGTTGGATGGAGATTAATGGCTACATAGAAAAAAGAAGAAAAAAAAAGTTTTTTAGTTGATGTCAGAGGTTAGACCTTCCTCATTCAGAGACATTATTATGAAAAAAGTCGAGGTTAAACATGCAGTTATGTGCATATAACTGAAATACATCTCAAGATCCGAGTCATGAGAGACTTGATTGAAGTCTCCGGAAGTTGTAAAGATGAGTAACCCCCAGAACTCCATGTACAGTTAAATAACCCCGTAAATTGCTAGGTTAGCTTCGGTTAGAATAATTGACTTTGTAATAATGAATGACCCTGGAACACCCTGGGATTATTTTTATTTACAAGATCCAAATATCCATACGCAGTGTCATGTTTCCAAGTTGAGGGGATTGAAAAGGTCTAAGAAACACGTGACTTTATTTTGATTTAGTTGTAAGTGCAGAGGGAGATACAGAGGAACTCCTGGAAATATTTATGGAGGTTAAAGTGTCGCTGACATATTTTGGAACATGGTAAAAATACCTTGTTTTATGTTCATTAAACTTAGGGCCACAATATATATATATATATATATATATATATATATATATATATATATATATATATATATATATATATATATATATATATATATATATATATATATATATATATATATATATATATATATATATATATATATATATATATATATATATATATATATATATATATATATATATATATATATATATATATATATATATATATATATTATATATATATATATATATATATATATATATATATATATATATATATATATATATATATATATATATATATATATATATATATATATATATAGCGAGGAAGTGCTAGGATCTTTCAGACTGTATTTTAGTACATCTTCCGAGCAATTGAAAATGGACAAAATACAGTCTGGAAAATAACTCAGCACTGTCGTTTCAATTTTCCTTCGTAGCAGACCTCTTTGCACCTGTGTCACGTGTTCATATTTTCGTGATATATATATATATATATATATATATATATATATATATATATATATATATATATATATATATATATATATATATAATATATATATATATATATATATATATATATATATATATATATATATATATATATATATATATATATATATATATATATATATATATATATATATATATTAGGATAAACTGGAGAAGACGCACCTTAGTACCGTCAACAGGAGAAAACCCTCCTCACAATTGGCCAACTGGAGATAACGCATCTCATAATTAAACATTGGAGATAGAACACCTTAGGTTAGGTTAGGTTATCTCCAGTTGGGCAATCATGAGGAGTGCCCTCTTGAGTTGACAGCAACGAGATGCGTCTTCTCCAGTTTATATGTTCCGGTTTTACATCACAGACTCCCTTTTCTACCAAGGGCTAGGACGGTTGCCGTCTTGGGAAGGACTTGTTTAGGCAGATGTAATCGTTTCCCTGAGTGCATGCCTATGCTAACCTCAAACCTTGACGGGGCGCAAACCCTCGACCTGACGCCTCAGAGTCGCGGACGGTGACTACCTTCTCCAGTATATATATATATATATATATATATATATATATATATATATATATATATATATATATATATATATATATATATATATAAACACTATTAAACTATGCATTCTCAATACAAAACAAAAAAATCAGGGAAAAATACAAATGGGGCTTGAGAGAGAGAGAGAGAGAGAGAGAGAGAGAGAGAGAGAGAGAGAGAGAGAGAGAGAGAGAGAGAGAGAGAGAGAGAGAGAGAGAGAGAGAGAATTAAAAAAATTGAGTAGGTCCAAAACTTGGATCAATGGAGAGGGTTAGTGTCAGGAAGGGTATTTGCCTGTAAAACTTAAATCCAAAACTAGTCACCAATAGCTCAGTGGGAAACAGCACCCATATATGAACGTACAGTCAGATAAGTATAAGCAGATACTGCACATATCATAAATATAATTTGTTATATTTCTCAGCCAATCATATGCTTCATAAGTCTTCTGTGGATTGGGGTTATCTGAAAATATTCCTCTGGGCGGTTATTACCCAGAGATTAAATTCCAGGTGTGAGTTATCCATATCTCTGTTTATTTCCTGGAGATAAAATGCTAAGATAACAGTAGGGAATATTTTTTATCTCAACGTCACAAAGTACAGAAGAAATGTTACGTGTTTTTTGGATGTGAGTCGTATTTGTAATGTTTATTTCTAATTATTTTTTAAATGTGAAATAACATTAAATAAAATGTGAACACGAAATTTTGTTTCCATGAAGCAAGGAGGACTTTTATTCGGTAAATGTTTATATTTCACACATCCCTAGTTAAAAAAAAATGGCTATAATATTATTTGCATCATAATATTCATTAGGTTAAGTCAAGATAGTTAAGGTAGTTCACCACCAAGTAAAAAAACAACTTGTTGATGGATCTACTTAATCGCTTTTTAGTTTTTGCATATATTTCAACGTTTTAGATTTTCATTTCACTAGATGGCGGGTGTAAAAGTAAACATTTACCACCTGTTTATGCTATGGAAATGTTTCAGTTAAGATCTCGCACCTCCAAGCATGTAAATGGTTAATTAGTGAATGGCCAGAGATTTTCTTCAGATAACTTGTTGTATTTAAAAAATATATATATATATATATATATATATACATAGATATACTGCATTATAAGGGTAATGAAACAGACATTGTAAAAAATTTTGTATAAGCTTATGTGATATTTCCTGCAAGGCCTCTCAGTAAGCCTATTTTTTTTTTTCAAATATTAGACCATTACTCAGAACCAGCTATTGACCAAGACTTTTCCCCTTGGATGTTGTAATTATATGCAAATAGCTTTGTAAGTTCAATTCGTGTTGTGCCTACTTTATAGTAGACTAAAAATCACTCTATAGAGCTTAATACTCTCTATTATCTCTTTCTCTTTCATATATACATTATATATATATATATATATATATATATATATATATATATATATATATATATATATATATATATATATATATATATATATATATATATATATATATTATATATATATATATATATATATATATATATATATACATATATATATATATATATATATATATATATATATATATATATATATATATATATATATATATATATACATATATATATATATATATATATATATAATATATATATATATATATATATATATATATATATATATATATATATATATATATATATATAGCTAATGATAATTTCGTTATGTTTATTCTCTCTCTCTCTCTCTCTCTCTCTCTCTCTCTCTCTCTCTCTCTCTCTCTCTCTCTCTCTATCTATCTATCTATCTATCTATCTATCTATCTATCTATATATATATAAATATATATATATATATATATATATATATATATATATATATATATATATATATATATATATATATATATATATATATATATATATATATATATATATATATATATATATATAAACTGGAGATCACGCACCTCAGTGCTGTCAACTCTGGGTTCATCCAGTGAGGACGTGCTTCCAGTAGCTCTAGTCTTGACCATACTTAGTACAATGGAGAGTGGTGGTGTTCTTTGTGCTGGTGGTGTTAGTGGTAGTGGTTTTGGTGGTGGTGTCGTTGTTGGTGCTGTTTGTGGCTGTGCTGGTGATTTGTCCTCGTCTGACGCAAGCAAACTCATTTTTAATTTAAGAAATGAGTTGGCCGCAGTCAGGCAGGAGGTCAGATCCTTAGCTGAGGAGAACAGGGATCTGAGAGGTAAGGTAGAGGTGTTAACCAGGAAGGGAAAATTGAATAGAGAAGATGACTGGAAAGTTGTGAATAAGGGTTCAACGAAGATGGTTCTTAAGAAAAATGATACTTTTAGACTACAAGTTGCTAATTCATTTAGTTCACTTAGAGATGAAGGTGACAGTGGCGGCAGTAATTCTTCAGGACCCATAGAGTCAGATAGGTGTACTAGCGATCGTAGAAATGGAAGTGGGAAAAGATCTCAGGTCAAGAGCCTAGGTAAGTCTCCCAAGGTTGGAGTAACCCATCCTCCGGATAAGTCTCGTTCTTTGGTAATTGTAGGGGATTCACTATGCAGATATGTAGACAGGAAACTCAGGCATAGAGTTAGAGGAAAATATTTTTTCCCTGGAGCAGGTATGAAGAAGGTGGGTGAGTCAATAAATAGCTGGATTGAGAAAAAAGATGTTGTTTGTTTGATAGCTGGGGGAAATGACGTGCAGGATGGTAGAAGTGAAAAGCTGATTAGGTTGTATAGACAAGCCCTGGATAAGATCAGGAAAAGGGGTGCAGTTCCTGTGATGTGTGGTATTCTCCCTAGGCTTAGCCAAAGTTCAGAGTGGTGGTCTCGAGCTATAGGAGTAAATGCTAGGATGAAAGTCTTCTGTCGGGAGAATAATATAGGTTTTATAGACGGGTGGGATCACTTCACTAGTCGTAAGCATATGTATGCAAGGGATGGAGTGCATCTTTCTAATTCAGGTGTCTCGGTATTGGCTGGTATGATAGACAGAGAGGTAGGGGGGTTTTGTTAGACACAAATAATGAAATGAATAATACTTGTGCAGAGAAATTAGTCAGTAAGGCTTCAGTAAATAGTGGGTCAAATAACTGGGAGTCTAAGGATAAGAACCATTTGTTACATAGAACAAATATTAACAAAAAGAATAACCACAAGAAGGATAAAGCTAGAGAAAGTTTAAAAGTATATTATACAAATAGCCGTAGTTTAGGTAACAAGATAGAAGAACTGAGAGCCATAGTATGTAGTGAGAGACCGGATATAATATGCATTAGTGAAAGTTGGATTAATTTAGAAAGCAAACACCTTAAAGCTGAGTACATAATTACAGGATATAAACTTTATAATGTTGATCGTAGTGCAGATAGAAGAGGGGGAGGGGTAATTATGTATATTAAAGATAGCCTCAGAAGCTGCATTAAGTCTGGAATTAAGACAAATCTAAATTCAGAAACCTTATGGGTTGAAATTAAAAATAATATAGAAAGTCTAGTTGTAGGAGTAGTCTACAGACCACCTGATCTAGATAATATAAAGTCGCAAGTTATATACGATGAAATTTCTAAAGTGACCAGGTCAAAGAGAGTTTGCACTGTAGGCGATTTTAATTTTAGACATATTAACTGGGAAACCATAACAGGTGATAGTAGCTCTAAGGAGTTTTTGGAAGTAGTAGAAGACAATTTCCTTTCTCAGCATGTACTTGAAGCAACACGGGGGGTGAATACACTAGATTTAGTTCTTAGTAATAGAGAGAATATGGTTACAAATTTAGAAGTTGGTGAAAAATTGGGCAACAGTGACCATGATTCCATTAGATTTAACATAATTTTCAAGGAAACTATAAAGGAAAATAAGAATATTGTTCCAAACTTTAGAGCAGGAGATTTAGAGGGCTTAAAAACTAAATTATCTAATGAGGTATGGGAAGGGATTTCTGGGGTACAGATGTGGGTAGTTAATCCAGCAGGTCAGGTCGCAGGTAGCGGATTACCCCGAAATTTGAGTACCACATGCCAAGGATTATCACAAGA